>VXAY01005476.1:99547-110850 GCA_013399855.1 Oxyruncus cristatus
GCAAAAGCTCCTCTTGTTTTCATTTTGCCTTGATTTTTAGCTCTTATAAATCCACCTTTAGACCCTGGTGCATGTCACAGAGCTGTGCAGGCACTGGGTTTCCTCACAGAAATCATAGCATGATCTACGGTGGTGGCAACCTGTGTTTGACTTTTGTTTATTCTAGCCATGCCATCTCAAGCAATTTCCTTTTGACCACCACTGTATATAAGGATATATGTACATATGTGTACACACACACACACACACACACACACATACAGACACACATACATATATTGGCAGAAGGAAGGCAGCATCAGACAGATGCAGAAACACGGAATGAGGGGTGGAATAACTTTACCTCCACGAAAATCTCTTCCATAGATCATTTGTTCTACGTGGCAAGTCTGTGACGTTACCCAGACAAAATGATGCATCTGTCAGGTCTGTCCACAGAAGTGGTCTGCGTGCTTTATTTGCTGCCCAGGTGGCAGCTTGATTTATTAGCAAAAAATCACCACTGGCATAACATCGGTTCATGCTGCACCATCAGTGTCTGTGATGCTATCAGATGTGACATCAAAGTTATGTAACAACAGCGCACACCACAAGTGGGACGTGAGATGATGTAAATGCAATTCACGGAGATTTATAGAGGGATTCATGAACTAAGGCATGTCAGCACTTCCCTGTGTTTTATTGAAGGAAGAACTAAATGAACAAATGGGTGCCCAAGTATGGCTTTATCCCATGAGATGGAATTGAAAACCCTAGAGGGAAATTTTGATGATATCCCAATAAAATGGCAGTACCACTTTAGAGAACAATTTCTGCTGCCTTTCTTTTGTTCCTACGGTACTTCAGCTGTGCTGTCTCAGTACTGCTTCGTATGCGTGACTGCGTAGCAAAAGGGATGTGAGGGGCAATTCTATCAGTCTATAGACAGTGTGCCTCTTAAGTAAGTTTATTCTCATCATACTTTTGATGAAGCTCAAAAAACTCCTATGTTCTCTGCTGACAGTCAGAAAGCTAGCAGTGCAGTGCCAAGTGCAGGGCGAAACAGAAGAGTCTAAGCTGTGGTTTTGAGGGATTTTCTTTTTTTTTTTTTTTTTATTACCAGCTTAGGATGTGCTATCCCTTATGGAGATCCTAACGTTTGCTCTCTTTTCGGAAAAGAGTGAATTTCTGAAATTTATAACAGAGTTCTCACTTCTCTCCCTTCCCTTACCTCACTTTTGCACCCAGGGCCGATAGCCTGCCACTGAGAATGTGAGCACTGTGGTCTGTGTTGAACTCTTAGCTTGCTTATTCTTCCCCGGTGTCAGCATATTTTCTTGTGGGCAAGGCATATCAGAGTGGCAGGAGGTCTAGGAAAAGCAAAACCCTTCCCTCTTCCATTACAGTGACTCTTTGTTGACTATTAAACTTCTTGCAATCTTACGCTTTGCTTGGAAGTTCCCTGGAGGTGTGCGGCAAAGTCACAAACCTTCCAAAGCCTGAGGGATAGCAAGGGAACACTGGGGCATGTAAATAGCTGCACTAGTTGAGGGAGGCTCACACAGTTGGTAGGCATTCTAACCCTTTGGCATTCTGGCATCACTGTTTTTGGCTTCCTCCTAGCAGAAACACAAATGATTAGTCGAAGAACATTTCACGGTGTGCTTTGGATTCATGTAGGCGGGACTTTTCTGAGCTAAATGTGGGAAGGAGGGAAGGAAGGTGGAGAAACTCAGCCATCTGTCAGCATTTTTAAAGACACATCGAGAAGGGACATTATTCTCAGGGCTTCTGGAACACTTTCCCTGACAGCACATTTCACAGAGGAGTCTTTCTGACAGGGCAGCAGGGACTGCTATCTATTTGGTGACACATCTGGGCAAGCAGATTGTTCTGTGTACACTTGATGTTCACTGTAGGGCTATGAGCAGTTCAAGGAAGTGCAATGTTGGAAGGAAAAGAAGCTTGAAGCCGTTCTTGTGGCTTGTGACTGTAACACTAAAGTGCATTTTTAGCTGGTGCTTACTCTCTGAGGGCATCCATTGCCATTGAAAAAGGGTCTGAAAACCTATGGAAAGATACTCTACTGCATACATTGAAAATAACGGACAAACTGAAAAAAACCCCACTATTTCTCCTTGTGGATCATGCAGATAACTCAGCAGTTACTCCCTTGACGTTGCAAAGCCCTCTCTCCATCTTTTTTTTCCCTAGCTTTTTGTGCTTTTCAAAAAGCATGTGTAGGAAAAGTGTAAAACAGGAAGCAGAATCTCCTCCATGTATGTTGATCTTTAGGGGTGAAGAATGCATTGATAGCAGGGGGATTAGTATGACACACAAAAAAGAGCTCCTGTATTTCTTCATTGCTAAAAAAAAAAAGGTGATGTTTCTTGTAATTCATTGTGCACGGGCATGGAACAAAGACCTTCGGAACTTCCTGTTGTGCACTGTTATACAGAAAATACTGTTTATGGTCAAGAAGGAAGTATATCAAGGAAGAAGTAAACCCAGGATTCTATTGCTAGTATAATTGAAATATTAAGAGACTATTTTAATCCAGCACCAATTGTTTCAAAAATGAAGTAACAGCAATGCAGCAAGAGTACTGCTATGAAATGGTCACACACACGCACAGACACACACACTCTCTCCTTTTATTAACCCCTTTTCCTTTCACTGCTCCCCTATGTCCTAGAGGTTTCACACTGGTGGAGGTTATGGGGAATGTTGCTGGGAGCTGTTAGCATCCAGAGTCCTTTGCCAAGAAGAATATGGTGTTCAGGTTGGTGTTTGTTCATGTTCTTCTTTGTCTTTCTAGGATTACTTGAGATAATTTTTATATGTTTGCTGAGACACTGCTGTCTTTCTCCACTGGTCTGAGGCTCCATGTTACATCCAAATTTACTACACCTGGTGCCATTTCAATATGTTATGTCTTTGTTCTCCTTGTTACCCCTAAATCCGGCTTGTCCAGCTCCAGGTTCACACTGGAGCTGACCATGGGCAAGCTGTTTGCAGCTGTGCTCCTCTGTGCCACATCCTGTGTCCCCACTTCTCAAGACCTCTGCTCTCCTCCCAGGCCAGCGCTTTGACATCACGTTGCTGCTGTGTGTATCTCATCACACGTGGAGTAGCAGCTTGTCACTGCTGTCTATGCAAAACCACGGCTGTATCTCATGAACAGACACAGAAGTTAAACAGATCAGGCACAGACACCTGCTCAGCTGGAGAAATTGCTGTCAGAGCTAAGACAAGCAAAACAAATCTACAGCAGGTCGAGGAAGGTTCGGAGAGGGCAAACCTGAGGGGTCTCGGTGCACAGGTCTTGCACATTGCTTACACAGCTCATGGTCTTATTTACTAGCAATGGCAATGTTGTGAAAGAGGGTTACACGGTTACAGAGGAGGGAGAAAGAGCAACAATACTGGGTCAGCTTAGTGCTGGAAATACCCTTGCTCTGATGGCTCTGGGTGTGAGGTGCTAGAAAGCCTGGAGACAGGTTCAGGTTACAATTCCATGCTAACCAGCATGTCCTGCTGTCCAGGAGGAAGCCAGAGGAGGAGGATAATTTTCTTATACTCCTCTTTAAAATGCCTGGCTGCTCCTGAAGGCAGATTGAGAAAATTTCCATTTGGGGAGCTCTGCATGGAGGCAGGGGAACACAGGCGACCTGCGTTCTGTCCTTTGCATCACCACAGGTTCCATGCACCCTTTGCTCAGTCACCTAGTCTGTCTGTGGTGCACTCCCTGCACCATCCTCACCTTTCAGCAGGCATTGGGAGGGTGGGGATGGCTGGGTCACCAGGGGCTCACTGCAGCTAGTTGAATCAGGTAAGTAAAAAGGAGGATGGACAGGCGCCCTAGGAAAGTGGCATGCACGTACAGATAAGCATAGAAGTCTTGTTTACACAGAACCACATCCATCTGTCCTAAAGTCCACGGACCTTCAAACGGCATTTCCAGCTTTTGGAAATTCTCAATATTTTAATTTTACCCCTGTTCTTTACCACAAAGAAAATAACAAAATTTGTTGAAAAATCCAAGTACTTCTGGACTGACAGTTCTCTGAAATGTTTCTGCCTTTCCTCTTAGATGAGATTGCCACTGAACTCCTACCGCCTAGATACTACAGAATTTTATGCCTTTGATCTCCTCTTTCTTTTCTTCCCTTCCCTCATTGAAACACCCTGTGAACAGGCTGTGTACAGCCCTGCAGAAGGCATGGTCACATCCATGGAACTCTACCTGGGATGAAAGTAGTTGACTTGTGTGTTGGTTTATGTTGATTCAGGAAGGCTTTGCAGAAACATCAGAAATCTGGAAATTTGGAAAGCAGTTTTCAGGCCATGGAGAGCCAGGAGGAGTTCAACAGGGTTTGACAACATGCAGAAATCATCTCGGTCTGAGAATGGTGCCATCTTCCTGGAACATCTACTTTGAAGTGCTTCTCCTCCACAGCTTTGTTTTGATTAGCCCTTTCTCTGTGTCAGCTTTATTCTATTTTTATTTCATAGAGTACAACTCAGAGCTTAAATAATTTGTCAGATTAAAAGAAGCAGAGTATTTCTATCTCTCAAAACAGGAACGAAAGTAAGGAAGTGTCAGCACTTTTAAATTGGACTATACAAGGTTGTGGATTTCATGGGGGCTTCTGCTTAATTAAAGTATTTTTTAAGTTGTGTCATACTTCTAGTACTCTGTTTGCTCCCCACGCTGTAGAAGGGAAAATAAAAACAATGCTTTTTCATGCCTTCCTGTCCTAAATGTCAGTGTGAATAGGCTTAAATGTGTTCTTATTTCTCGATGGGCACTTTATTTCCAGGCCATTTGAGAGGGCAGTTACTCAAATTTGTCTGCTGTCAGACAGAGCAGGGGGGAGGAGCAGAGTGTTACTTCTGCAGTGTCATAACGAAGTGCAGCACTCACCCATATTCATAATTAACACTCAAACAGCCACACATACTCTGCCTGGCTACTCTCAATTTGTGTGAGCTTCCTTGTTTACATGCATCCAGTGATCACTTAGCTGCTGTTAAGGAACAGGAAAGATTTCAAGGTGACACCGTGGTGATTCCCACGCATGCTCCTTCCCAGACACTGCATTCCTGTTCCAGCACAAACATCTCTTTCTTTGCAATAAACCAGTGCTGACATCAAGCACATCAAGACATTACTCTCTGAAGTTTTTAGCATTCAAGTCTGAAGGTGATTTATCAAACAATACATCATCAAGCAGTAAAGATAGAAATTCAAAAGCTGTCTTTTCCCAGTGCATCTTTAACCCAACCAAGTTCGGGCAGACGCAGAGCTTTGCAGGTATTGCGAGCACGGAAGCTGACTTTTGCAAAGCCAGGATGAATTATGCTCAAAGCCAAATCTGTGATCCTGGCTGAGATTCCCTCTCTTTTCAGTGGTCATTAATCTACCCCTTCCAGCAGGATTATTACTCTTGTCTACCTGCTGCATTTCATTAATCGAAGGATAATGCAGTCTGTAGCAGGTGTTTCCAAGCACTATCCCTGCCCACCGACTCAGGGGGTATCTCTCAGTGTCCAGTCTGCAGGTAGTCATACGGAAATCTGGCTGGGCTGCAGAGCTCCATCATGCAAGCAAAGTCACTGGAGCTTTCATAAGTGCTGTAGTGTTCTCATTTGTGTGCACACACCAGAAGATTATGCAATAACCCTGGCAACACTGGGCACCTGTTGGAGAGTTATCCTTTGTGCTCAAAATCAAGGACTGGAGTAAGGCCGGGCAAAACCATGGATCTGATAGAATGGATCTGCAAATTGCCATATTTTTTATGTATGCATGCATATATATTTTTTTTTCCCCTGTTTGTCTCCTTAAATTACCTATTTAGCAAATGTGAGTGAAATTCCTGCAGACAAAATCGTGTTTCACAGAATGTGCTGAGTTGGAAGGGAACGTTGCAGGATTTTTGAATAATAAGCCTCCTGCTTGTACATGAGCTGGAGACAACCAATAGCATCTGTTGATGCAGCCTGAGAGCTTCTCATCACTAGGGCAGAAATGTCCCTGTTACGCTCTACCACTGCTAATTCATTAGCAAAAGGATCTAGGTGTGTCAAAGCACTGCTCTTCTTGGTGCTACAGCTCAGAGAGAGTGAGAGAGCCATGAACTGGCTCCCATAATCCCAGCTGCGAGTCTGTAACAGTGCAGTCTGTCTGTAGAGCCTTTTCCCTGGAAGATCACTCCTGAGCTCTATCTGAGATGAGTCTGGTGGGAAAAAAAAAACAGGGCAGAAAAGAACTGTGGAAGTCACATTGCTGGTTTCCCAGCTT
Source organism: Oxyruncus cristatus (assembly GCA_013399855.1). Classification (NCBI taxonomy): domain Eukaryota; kingdom Metazoa; phylum Chordata; class Aves; order Passeriformes; family Cotingidae; genus Oxyruncus; species Oxyruncus cristatus. Next base: position 105,834 of record VXAY01005476.1, read on the forward strand.
AAGCAACCTGGATCTTCAGTCTACTTCATCTAATTGGGAGGTTATGGACGAAAAGTCTGGTCTAAATGCCCCCTATCTGGAAGCAAGGAAATGGTCAATATTTGTGTTGTACTTTCAGCTTTTCTCTTAGCTTTCATTTTACCTTCCACGCCTCTTTTGGTTGCATTTCTCTTATACCTATGTAGATAACATTCCCTTCTTCTGGTTTCCTACTGCAAAGACCTCAGCAATATTTGGTTGTTTCCTTTTCCATATTTCAGTCCCAGATCTCAAGGTTATGCAATTTGACTGTTTAAAGTAATGCATGCCATATATTTACTGGCAGAACAGCTATGGATGCTGCTATTACTTTTCAATTTGTGTAGAAGCATCCCCTCTGCCTTTCATGGTGCTGCAATTCTGGAGTTTTTTTCAGTGCCCCTTGTTCAAATGATTTAATCAAGCAAACAGAATGCAATCTTTTGTTGGAATGTCCACACTGTGTGGCCCACAACCCACATACCCGTGGAAAATAGTTGTCTAAAATAAATTCTGAACATTTTAATCCTGGTGAAAAATGTAAAACCTTTTTTCTTCTTCATCTTCCCTTTGTAAATTCTTTCCCTAGGGCTTGAGAAACAGTTCATCCTAGACTAAGGTTTAAATTCACTTCTTGCCCAACAAGGAAGAACAGTAGTCTCCACTGAAAATTATATCAGAAATCTGAAATATGAAAGCACACATTCTTTCATTTTGCATCTGTCTTTGTCCTTTGTCTGTTTCTCAGCAGGTGACTAAGAGTGGTTTTGTTTTGTTCTTTTTTTTTTTTTTTTTTTAAATTTAGTATCTTAATTGCTTTTAAAACATCTTGAGGAAAGGTTTTTTTCTTTCCACTGTGCCGCCCTTTATGTGTGGAATCTCAGGTTTTTCTCTGAGCTTCATAGGCGCATCACCCACATCCCTCTCATCTGAGCGTTTTCCCATTATATGGGCTTATTGGTGAGTCACAATTCCCTACACTGTAGCTTCCCTTTCTGATGAGTTCTGCCCAGACTCAATGCAGAGAAACACCATTTTTGCAGCTCTCAGCTGTCCTGGTTGAAGTCTTGGAAGAGCTGCTCTTTAGGTTTGATGCTGTGACTATCAGTTTTGAACCAGAATCCATGAAGTGCCAAGAATGTTTCCATCTCTCACGCGCAATCCTGCTCAGCCTTCAGCTTGTTGACTTCGGGTGGAAGTAAGGGTACAGCAAACAGAACTACTGTTTTGCTGAGAAGGGAGCTTGCAGGTAGGGTAAGAATTAGAAATCCTGTGTAATTATTGCCTCTTTTCAAGGACAGGAGGAATTGTATTTACCGAGCTGAAAGATGATAGGTCTTTTCATGTCTTTGTGCTCATCTTACTCTCAACCATCTTGGAGTTTCCCAGTTGGGTAGCAACACTGAAAATGCTAGGGACACAGAATCAAAGTATATCCTGAGTAGAAAGGGACCCACAGGGATAATTCTGTCCCAAAGTATTGAGGAAACTCAGCCATATTTCTAGTAAGGGCTCGGTAAATCTGACTGAAAGAACGAGAGGTGCTGAACTGAAGTCAGGAGTTTTTTCTTTCAGTGGGAGCCAGGGGCAGAGTTGCTGTCTGGGTCCCTGTTCCACGTGAAATACCCACATCCAGCTAGGAGAAGAGAACCTGTCATCTCCTGGGGATCAATATCTTTTTTTGATGGGGGTGTCTGCACTGTCCATGTTGTTGTTTTCTGAGTTTTCTGAGCCTGTCTGCAGAACACGGGCCCTCAGTAATTGTGCCTGACTCATTCTGTATTATAGCAGTGTAAAAATGGAAAAGGGATCTCGCAAATCTACAGAGGAGATTTAAGCACTGCTGATAATCTTTCAAGAGCATGGGCCAGCTCATACAATGAGTTCTACGTGCTTTAGCATTCAGATATGCTGGTCTTCCCTGGCTCTTTAGGTTGTACAACTTAAAGAGCCAGGGATAAGTGTAAGTTGTATTTCCAATTTGTTTTGTGTTTTAAGTAATTTGAGTGAGGCAAGTCGATCACTGTTGCACTGTCATAATGTTTTAAACGTTTTCAAACTGCATTGTCTTGTTGACACTTTTCTATAATATATCTAAATCCATAACTTGGCAAGAGGCCACAATTTTACCAGCAAACTGTAAAAATATTGGTATTTTTTGACTGGTTTTTATTGCTACCCCCTATAGGAAAGAAACTGTCCTTTAGAGAACCTGAAGAAATTATCAGTCATTTTTGGTCATTTTGAGCAAACGACCAAAGACTGCAGAGTTAAATTTCACTCTGGAATTTGAGCTGGTTTGTCTTAAAATGCTTAAATCAATCACCTAAATCAATCCAGGCTGACACCATGACAAGTAATTAAATTATTTCCTTACTTTGGCTATTCAGCTTCCTGTTCCACTATCAAATTGCTGAAATTCATTAATATGGCACAACCCACGACTATAAGAATACCGTATTTCTGAAATAGGAGATATAAATATAAATGTATTTTAATGAAAATTGACATGCCAGCTTCTAGGGCTTAAATGAAATATGATTCCTTTTTGTGCAAATGGCCTGGAGTGATGGCTATTTGAATTACAGAAAGCTCTGTGGTAATCTATGACAAAAGGGAATAAATCATAATTAATAATCTCTAGATTCCATAGAGCTTTTTTTCCAAAGCATCATTAGAAAAGGAAACAAGACAGAAGACTCAAAATAAAGCCCAGAGAACCTGTAAGAGGAAAAGAAAAAAAGTCAGAAAGAATACTGTCAATTAAAAAACTAAACAAACCCAACAAAACCAAAAAATGAAACAACCCCAAAAAAACCACATAAAAACCCAAAACCAAAACCAAAGAAAACAACTCCCCCCACCCCCAAAACAAACGAAACCCCCCAAACAAACAGAAAGACCTCCCCACATAACATAGATACTTCTTAGCAAGCAGCTACTATTGAAGGAAAAGTCTTAATCTCCAAGACTGACAATTCGAAAGGCACGAGAGATTCGTAGCCCTACAGTTATGTTATCATTTTCTCTTAAATTCAAAAGAACTACGAAACCAGATAAGGAAAACATGTAGTACACAGTTCAGTTTGTTGAAACAGAATAAGATCTGCCGGGGAGCAACACTCCTGATATCTGAGAACAAGCCCTGTTTTTCCCAAGGAAAGCCGTGGTAGAGCTGTTATGGTCTAGATAACAAGACAATGCACCCTACTGCCTGGCAGAAACAAGCTCAAACTCCTGTTGTAACCTTTTGGGTAGTGTACAATCATGTATTAAGAGGACATCTTTAATCAGCTGATGGTTGACACTTGTTATACCACTGGAAATTAGTGAGTGAATTATCTCAACCCTATACAAAAATGACTTTAGTGAGGCATGAGTGGGTGTTTCAGAGGTGAACAGTGGTTTGCAATGCTTGATGATCTGTGTGATTATTAACCTTTCCAACTCACTTTAGTTTAGGAACAAGCAAGACAAGAGGGAACAATTTTGCTATGGCAGGTATACATGCACCACGTCTGACAACACAAATAGCTTAAGGGTACTCAAGGGCCTTAAAAGCAGCACCTGATTCACCAACAGATCTTTTCAAGTACCTATCAAACTGTGACTTGACCTGAATGGCATTAGGTATGTGATTTAAATGCAATGTGCTGTCACTGAAGACTTCATACCTTCACCTTCAGGTTTGCTTCCGGGAAGCTCTGACAGCCTGGGTGGAGCCCGGAGCCAGCTCTCCCAAGCTATTTCTAACACAGTTATCTTCTCCTGCTGAGCTGATAAACTTATAGAAGCTCGTTCAATTCTTTCAGTGTTTACGTGTTAATGCAAAATGAGACTTATGCAATCAAAAATCTCAGTTGTCAAGTGGCTAAAACCCAGGCAGTGACAAGCTCTGTCCCGGCTGCTGCACGATACCTGTCAGGTAAGCTACCTTAAGGTACTAGGATCTGTAATTCAGTTGTGAAATGCAGCTCCCTCTTTTAACCCCTTAACAGGCCACACTCCCTCTGTATTGAGTACAGCAAGAGAAAATTGAGAGACAGATAATGGTCAGTGTATTGCGGGAGTATTTTGGACATTTTTTGAGGAAATTTCCAAATGCTTGACTCTGCTGCGACTGTCACATCCTCCATCCCATGCTTTGATTATGTCCTACCTCTGTGCATCACAGAATCATATTTATCCTCCTGGATATGACTCTGACTTCTTTCTAGTACATATATTGAGTATTTACACATTCCTCAATGCCTATCAAGGCATATCCCTATTCATTAAATACTGAAAGGTTATACTGGCCTCCATTTCATCAACAGCACCAGCCTCCACGGACAGGTTTTCAGTCTAGCCACCAGCTTTATCCTGTCTGGTTTTGTACTGGGGTGGAGAAAGGATGCCTTGACAGTGCCTAAAAATCATTTTCAGTTTTCCTTTAAATGACTCTACTTGAACATTCACCCTTGTTAAGCTGCACACAAATCTTGCTATCTGGAATAAGCTGCAGGTGTTGTGTAAGCCATTTGTCATGGAAATTTGTGTTTTCTTCTGCATTATTTGGCTGCTGCTATTCATAGCTTGTTTGTAACAACATATCATGAGGTTTTGAGGATAGGATATATTTCTTTCAGTCTGTGGGATCATGGTTCAAAGATTAAATTTTCTGCAAGCTGAAGCAATGAGAATCTCAGAAGCAAGGGCTGAGAAAATGCAAAGATGCAGTTTTTTGGTCTTAACTTCAAAATTGCAACCAATTTGACTCTAATATGGAGGACTTAATGATACACATTTTAACATGCTCAAAAAAAAAAAAAGATCTCTTTTCTAGTTTCAGTTTAGTCTTCAGTGTCCTATTTGTACTGGCTAAGCATGGTTCTTAGGGATGACGGGGCCTCAAAGTATGAGAGGGATGTGCTGCCTGTGTGGAATGAAAGACAGCAGTAGCCAAACAAGCAGCATTGCTGTGTGCTCTTTGTGCCTGACATAAACAGTTTAAGGTCTC
>VXAY01005476.1:110901-127991 GCA_013399855.1 Oxyruncus cristatus
GGTTTTGGTGTTTGTTTGTTTGTTGTTTTTGGGGGGTTTTTTTGGTTGTTGGTTGGTTTGGGGTTCAGTTGGGGTTTTTTGTTTGGTTTTGGTTTTTTGGTTTTGTTTTTTTCGGGTTTTTGTGTGTGTATGTTTGTGGGGGGGTGTTTATTTGGGGGTTTTTGTTTGGTTTTGGGTTTTTGTTCGGTTTTGGGTTTTTGTTCTTGTTGTTTTCTTTGGGTTTGTGTTTGAGGGTTTTTTTTTGTTTTGTTTTTTGGGGTTTTTAACGAGAAGGAAGATAGATCAATTACAATTTTGGCTGTTCAGAACTTGCTATTTTATACCTGGCTATCAACTTCTGTCCCTGACTGAACTGGAGTTCATATGCAAGCACTCCTAGAGTTTTGGTCTCTAATCACTGCTCTCCTTCCTTTGGAGAAGAAAAAAACCAGTGCTCTGAGTTCATATATGGGTTATTCCCTGGTCCATCATCATCAGTAAAGTAGACAAATGACCCTAGAAACATTGTTAGATCTGTTGGGAAGACAAATTTCCATAATGGCAGGAAGCTCTTCAGCAAAGAGATGAAATTGGAAAGAGATTTTAATTTGTTTTTCCCGTCATTTTAATATAATAAGCAAAGCAATTTCATACAGCAGGTCAAACAGTCTACAAGTGCAATTTATCAGTACCAAAGAGATATGACAAGAACTTGTAGCATAGGACCCTTTTGTATTTAAGGAAAGGGAAAGCTGCAAAGGTCTGCTTTCTTCTTCTCTTTGGTCTTGCCCGAGCCCTCCATTTAGAAATTAAACTGGAACTAAAATCTCATTTTGTATGTTTGTTGGGAAAGTTGTGTTATTTTCATTATTCTTTTATCTGTGCCTCTTTAAAAAGAGTAGATGAACTTTTTATGACCATCTAACATGTTTAGCTATTCAGTGTTGCTAGCAGTATTATTCCATGAGTCCTCAGGGCTGAGAAACTGTTAAAGTCCTAGGACTTCAGTCTTGGATCCAGAGGGCATTAAGAAAATCACATTTAATATCCTAATGCGTGTGAGCCTATGCCAGAATTATCTGGCTGCCTTTGATTATAGTTTCTGCACAATATGAGATAATTAACAACAACAACAACAAAACCATGTTAAATACCACCCAGTAGTCCACAACCATGTTACTTCTGGGATTAAAACCCCCAAACATTTATTTCCAAGCTTTGTGTGCCTTGCTGCTCTGCTGCTAACAGTAATGCTGGAGGCCACTTGGCATGAATCATTTCGATGCTCTGTGTCAGCAACCAGCCAAATCCTGAGTCTGCTTTTGTGAAGCTTGCCTTTCAGACCTGCTCTGGGGTAAAGAACATGAGTGTCACATGCAGCAGGTCTCCAAATGACCTCTCTTTAGCTTTTGAAGGCTGCCTTCTCAGCAGATTTATTTCTGTGGCACACAATAAGTATTTAGAGCTGAATAGAGTCAAGTGCTGTGGCAGACAAAGAGCAAAGGTTTTCTTCACATATGTGTCAATGGTGTGGGCAGGGCCCAGCTTTGCTGACTTTCAGCTGCTGAGGAGTTGATAATTTTGATCCTGAAAGGCAAGATTTAAACATCACCAGTGGAACACCTTCCAATGTAACAAATATTTTTGTTTCCAGGATTATCTATGGACCAAATTTACCAGAAAGACATAGTGAAGAAAGGAATTAGCTTCCCACTGCTTTTCAGCTAGACCAAGTGAAGAGGCAGGCTCTTTCAAGAATTTTAATTTTGCCAAAATTAATTTTGCTTTCTTCGAAAAGTTTCACACAGCTGTCTGCCAAATGTTTATGCCTGTCCTGGGAAACTGTGTGTTCAAGTGTCTCTTTGAGGAACTGGGTTAGCACATGGAAGTGCTTCCTTATTGCCAAGTGAAAACCACTGCTTCAGCAGATGCAAGTACTCTCTTCCAAGTCCCCAGGCATTGTGAGCATGCAGAATTTCAGGTTGCATGAGAAGTGGCCAGTCACAAAACCTTGGCATTGCTAATCTGGTCGTGATGAGTCATTGCTTGTTGGTAATGGAATTCTTAAAAGAGAAGAGTGAGTCATCTTGTGCAGTGCCAGGCAGGAATCGAATTGCCTCTGGGCATAGAATTACAGGAAAGTAAGCCAGGGAAATCCTTTTAGTGCTGCAGTAAGAGCACACAGATTACAGGTACTAATGCTAAATGGATCAGTCAGAGAGTACAGCTAGAATGTCCTAGATGACCTTTCAGTAGGACATTACGTATGCTTTGTTGCTATTCGGTTTCTAAGATGAGGATCTTGTCTCAGTCTGCCAGAATGATCTGAAAGCAGCCTTTGTGCTAGCACAAAATCTTATCTCAAAGTGCTTTTAACCTAGGCTTAAATTCAATATTTATAGAAAGTGCAGAGAGTGAAGAATTTTGTTGCACGAAATCACTGATTAGAGTTTGGGACACAGGGAAGAACCTCTAAGCAGCTTTAAAGCTACCCTTGTGTCTTCTTGATTTGGGACCTGTATAGTCCCATTGTGTAAATTAACACCTGCATATTGCCTTAATGATTTCAAGGTTGCCTGAAATCTATATAATAACTATTATGCTATATCCTCACCATCTTGTCTTGTGACAGTAAAACATGTGTGTTTCATAGAATCACTGAAGGGTTGAGGATGGAAGGCCATCTATAGACTACCTAATCCAACCTTTCCGCTAAAATAAGGGTCAGCTAGAGCAGGTGGCACACACATATGTCCAACTGAGTCTTGATCATCTTCAAGATGAAGATTTCACAACCTATCTGGGCAGGCTGTTCCGGTGGTTGAACATTTTCTAAGCAACTGAGCTTTTTCTTTTTCTTCAGTTTTTTAAAATGTATTTATTTATTTCTATTTTTCACTTTTAAATTTTTTTTTTTTTTTTCCTGAATCTCCTCTTTCTAATTCACCTCTGCCTAGACTGGAGTCTCAAAACTGCTGCAGATGCATTGTTCATCAACAATAAGGGCTGGTGTTCTGCTGTGCCCTGTCCAGCCATTCCATCTGTGGCTTAGGGGATAAGTCATCAGAGGGGCTTTGCAGGTTGCTGCTATGAGAATTGTGTACACTGCACCACTGCCTATCAGGCATGATGTCTATCAGGCAGCCTGATCTATGCCATGATGAATTTCTGTAGCTGCAGCAGTGCTACTGCTGCTGCTAAAAGTAACCACCCCATAATATGGAATGAGCTGCTTTGGTCGTGGAAGGATTCATGCAACTATGGGGCTTGGCACTTCTTGCAGTCTGCTCAGTGTGGTGTCTCAAGTGTACCTGATTTCCGAGCTCATATCTGACTCCTGGAGTATGAAGCTTATGAAAGAAAAGTCATACTGCATTTCCCAGGCCTGACCTTTCTCTAGAGTAAACTAAGGGCAGGTGTGCTTTTTCCTGATCTCTGTCGCAGTGGTGAAGAGTAAATGCACTTTAATTTTCACGACACTTTTTGAGGCATGTAACACATTCCAAGCAGCTATGTCCCCACCTGTTCTCAAGCTGCTGGTTTGGGCCGGCTGATGGTTCAGGTTGGTAGCCACATCCCAGGGCTGTCTGAGAATGCCCCACATCCTCATGAGAGCAGAGGAGTCATATCCCTGCCATCAAATGCTGTAACGACAGATGCCCAAACATGGGTCATACCAGCACCCTGTTTTAAGGAGTTACTCTTTTTTTTTTTTTTTTTCTTTTTTTTTTTTTTTTTCTCTTCTTTTCTGTGGCAGTGGCAAATGATCAAAGCCTTATAAGGAGACACAGTAAGCAGGCAATTTGAGGAAAAGCAACTGTTCGATAACTGCGCTAACCTGCACATATGATGCCAGGTTTATGGCGCCAAACTGAGAGGGCAGATGTTGCCTGACAACTTGTATTGCTGTGCTGACAGTATTTTGCATTCTCTCTTCCAGGTTTCTCATTTCTGTGATGTCCTGAGGAGAGGCCAGTGATGATGGGAAGTACAAACAAACTGAACCTTCCCTGATCTCGTCCAACCTTGAGACAAGGAAAATGCACGTAAAGCATGTAATAAACCTCATTAGACAATCCTTGACCAGCTGGCCTGGCTGCTTTCTGAACTGAGAGGAATACAGGTTTCAAAGTGGGACATGATGACATTTAAGCCCTGTACGTGAAATTTTGCTGAATATTTCCCTAAGTGTGGGTAAATTTGTATGTTAGTTGTTTTGAGGTAAATTTACACTGACCTCTGTAATTTATATAATCTGTCTAAAATCACTAAAGTATTGCAGTCCCTTTGGATCCTGAGGACCCTTTCAGAGTCCTTAGGAGAACACCAGTCCAATAAATTTATAAAGCCACTTGTTTGACTGTGGTTTTCTGTTGGTGCTCACCAGCTGAGTACACCACCCAAACTCTGTTCTTCTGGTTTGCATATGTGGGCATGCACATATGTACGATGGGTTTTCACGCAATATTGAGTTTTTCAGATCCCGGTGGAGAATTTCCTGCAGCAACGATGAGAAAGTAGAAAATGAAAACGATTTATAAAAAGAAAAAAAAAAAAAAAAGTGGTAATGCTGGGTTTGAGAACACTTGTGCCGTTCTGGGAGCACAGTAGAGAATATTGGACCGGCTTCTGCGTTTGCCGTAGCAAAAGGGAAAACAGCCTGGGCAACATCAGTACTTGGTGGCAGTTTTGACATCAGTTTGAAAGCAGGAGACACAATGGTGGTGCTAGGCATCTGCTTTCTGTGCTGTTGCACAGCAGGTTTGTGAGTGTAAAAAAAATTAGTGTACAAAGATGTTCCTTATTTCCAGCATTAGTAACAGATATGACTCATAATACCTAATCCTTTTCTGGCAGCTTTTCAGAAGCACTGGTGAGGAGTATTCATGCAGAATGCACAGGCTCTGGGGTTCAGAAGACAGGACTTCAGAGCCAGCTTTTTGTCTGCTAAACGGAAAGACTGACCTTTTTTTTTTTCCCACCAATTTTGACAGTTTATGCTGAAAGCCTAAAAAAAAGAATCTGTTTTATATTAGATATACCACTCTGAGCACCATGTGCAAGCTGGTGGAAAGATGCTGATTCTGAAACTGTTGTTTATTAGTCTCTGCAGTGGCTGTCTTTTGCCATTATTTGGGAAAGGGCAGCAGGACAAGAGAAAGGGGAGCTCAGGCAAGCTCTCTGTACCAATTCATCATGCACAAGATGAAGCACAATCTGAGCTGGGAATAAGGTTCCACCATCAAATACTGAGTATGTGACAATTGGTAGAAAAAGATTTTTCCTTCTCCTACTGGTTGGTTTTGTTCTGTATGCATGCCATCCTCTTTTGGCACACTTTCCAAGTAGGAATTGGAGGTGAATGTTTATCATCTGTTCCTGGCTGTTTACAAAGCATTAGTCTTTATTTATTTTTTTCATTTTAACAACCATCCACCTAATATTCTTGTAGTCTTCCAGCTCAGTTTCCCTCTGTTTGAGTTGGTTCCCACTTGCATTTTAGAAGCATATTACAGCTTCAGTACTGATTTCTGATTAACAGTTTCATAAGAACTAGTTAAGTTCCTGGTGGTCTTGTTTGGCTTCATTTCATAAGTAGAGGAGTGTACACAGGTGTCATAAGTGCATCTGAATTTTGTGCCCTCTGCTGTGTTCTGCAAAGAGCTGCATGTCCCAGCAGATGGAGTAAGATAAACAGCAAATGCACACCCATTGATATATGCTGGTTCCCATCACAATTTGAATGCAAACTGTATGACACACTGCTAACAGTATATATTCAGGTTTTAGTCAGCTGATTGGAAGGGCCAGATATGCCTGGTTTGCAGGTTAGTGTTAACTGGGACTGTAGATGTCTCAGAACTGAACTATCAGTAACAGCCAGTCGGAAATCATATACTTCCCCAAGACCTGTGAGCGCCCTGTTGTCCTTCTACGAAGAGAGATAAATCAGGGAAGGATGTTGGTAGTGCGTAGTGAGTTATTCAGTCTTTTATTAACAAAAAAGTTAATGGATTTTTCCATCATTCAGCATATTTTCACATAAAACAAAAACTATGTCACAGGGAGAATCCCTGTGTTATTCAAAGGTCCGTAATTCCGCAGAGCATTTTGCAAACATAAACAGCAAACCTTAGGTGGCCTACACAATCAAAAATACTTGTCTTTTCAGTTGCCAACAGCAAGAGTATACCAAGAACTGAGTCAGAAATCACCACAGCAAGTTTGTCTTCAAAAATAGGCAGGTTGTATTAGGACACATGGTAAGCCTGCCGGAGTAAGAGGCCATCCATGTGCCATGAATTTGGATGTCATTGTTGTGCTTGCTTAGGATTGCAGGTTGTGACAGGGCCCTTGCAAATGGCAGAAAAATTATTATTAAAAAAGAGAGCCGGGGAGTCTAATCCATATTTCTTTTTTTCTTTCTTTCTCTCTTTTTTTCTTTCTTTCTCTCTTTTTTTCTCTCTTTTTTCTTTCTTTCTTTCTTTCTTTCTTTCTTTCTTTCTTTCTTTCTTTCTTTCTTTCTTTCTTTCTTTCTTTCTTTCTTTCTTTCTTTCTTTCTTTCTTTCTTTCTTTCTTTCTTTCTTTCTTTCTTTCTTTCTTTCTTTCTTTCTTTCTTTCTATTTTTTATTACATTTCCTGCTTGCATGAGTAAACTAGGAAAGCTAGTGACTTTCCTGCTTGAAAATTCCCGTATATTCTGCAATATTGAGGTTCATGTCCTTCTCCTGCACCTATAAATTGTTACCTCTGCAAAAGACTATTCTCCTTTTTTCCCCTTGATAAAGTACTTCTTGTTTTCCCCTAGTGAATCTTTTTTGCTATGTGTTGGGCTATATTCGGTGACTAAGATCATAAATGTATATGCTTGTATTTTAGCTGTTAGCAACCATCTTGCAAATATCTTGAGTTAAAAACTTGTTTTTTACAGGACCTCTGGCATGAAGCAAAAATGCATGGCTGTTGAACAAAATTGTTGAATAAAATGCCCATGAAAAGTGCTGGTGAAGCTTGTTCTGGGATTATGATCTTGTATGTCAGTTGCTGATAAAACTGTATTAAAAATATAATTTTCAAGGCACATTTTTCATAGAGAATCATTCGCAGTCCTATCCCCCAAAAAAGAGAAAGAAACAACAAAACCCCAAACAACTGCCCCCCAAAACAACCCTTCATTAAAAATATGTACATTACTTAATCTGTATACATACTTACATACATATATATATGCCTATTTATATATAGACACATATATATTAATTAGATCTTACTATGGTAAGATTATGTAACTGCTGTTTTTTTCCCTTTCTATTTTAGTTTCTCAGCATGACTGCAGTTGTCTACAGAGATAATTGGAATATTTTTGCTCACTCTTGCCCTAATGAAGGAGGGCAGAAGTCTTGTTTCTGTTTCACAGATGAAGGAAAGAAAAGAGGTTAAGTGGGTTTTCTCAAGGTTACACAGATAACTTGCAGCAGAGCTGTGATTTGAAGCTGAATCTCCTGAATCACAGAATTTAGACTATTAAAAGAGCCAAATATATTGGATATAACACCAAGAAGACCCCCAAATCAAATGCATACTATTTAGGCCTTTCTTCCCCCCCCAAAAACATAACAGCAAATTGTGGGTTTTGTTTGAACATTGCACAAATGATATAATAGCTTTTATCATTCTGCTTTGCAAATCTTGATTGGACTGTTCACCCAGTCAAATATTTGTTGGCATGGGAATGCTGCACAGGAGCAGCAATGGTCAAAAAAAAAAAAAAGTATTTTGAAGTAGATACTTACCTCTTTGTTTCTCTCTTTAAATCAGCAGAGTTACAAAGGGTAAGACATTCAGCTCCCAATCCCCCAGCTCTTCCTCAGTTTTGATCTTTAAAATACACCTTTGCAGTACTGCCTTCAGAAAATGTTTAATTTATCCCACCCACAGCCTGCCATTATGTGTAGTAGTGATGTACTTCTCCTATGTGCTCCTCTGTCTCCCTGCTCCTGTTTGGCTTCGCTCCTTTTAGCAGTCAGAGTATTTGGACAGAGCATTTTTTGCTGCTACTGTATGCAGCCTTCTGGCTGCAGGTGCCTATTGAAACGAAAACCAGAAGTAGGCAGCTGGATCCTAAAGTCCCCTTGCCTTTTCTCCACTGAGTGGAGTTGTCCCCGTTGGTTTAAATCAGCGTGTAAGCCCGAGAGGCTGCCAGTGTTCTGCAGAGACTATGAGTGTTTCTGCTTACCACCTTTTGGGGTAGCTTTTTTCTGGCACCTTAAATAACGTGTTTTTCTGACAGTTTGGTCTGTCTACTTTAGCACTCAGCTCTTGCATTTTAACCTTGTCAGGGTTATTCTCCATCTCTTGTGCGTTGATTAGTTGAAAAAACTGGAGCTAGGTTAGTTCTGGTGTGCAGAACTGTAACAGCCTTCCCCCGCACCTGGCAGTTTCTGTTCTCATTGACAAATCTTAACTCCAGAAACGCTCTGCTCTTTTATTATTATTATTATTATTATTTCCTTCCTTTTTTGCCTTTTTCATTTTTTGGCTGCTTGACCTGCTTCTGAACAATTTTCATCTGGGGCCATTTTCTGCTGACTGCAAAGATTCTGCTGATTTCTGCTGCTTCCCTGCATCACTTTGTCCCTTGCAAACAGCCAGTGCTGGGCTTTCTGAGAAAACTTTACCACAGTGGATGACTTGGGCAACAAAAATATAGATATGTAGAACTTGGAACTCTGGAGGCCATAACACTCCATGGAGCTTTCTGGACTCATAGCTTCCCGTCTTCTTTCACAGAAGAAAAAGCAGAGAGGAATGGTATGTATAGTGGATTAATAGTGCCCTTGGTCCCTAGGCATTCATTTCTGTGGAGAGGGAATACTGGGAAAAGAAACAAATCGTTCTGAGCTGGAAGAGTTTGCAGTCCTGAGCAAATGTGGAGTAAAGCAGGCCATCAGTACAGTGCCAGGACCATTAGTGGTTTATTTGGCCTGAGCTGGCCTACCTGGTCTGATTTGAGATAACAAATGTACATGAACTATTATACTTCCAAAACCATTTATGTCATGGCTGAAGGCCTGCTCTGTGTCCATCAGCAGTTCACTCATATCCTTCATTTGTTTTGAAGAATGCAGTGAAGTGACCAGGTGCAGGGAGTGATGGAGCTCGCTCCGACCTGTGTGTGCTTCTAGAGGCAGCCAGTTGTGTTCCTGTTTTCCAAGAAGAGATGAATATTGTGAGATTTTGCTGTTTAGTGGGATATCAAGAAACTGAATAATACTTGAAAAGTTCTGGTTTGTTCTTTTCCTGAGATCCAGATAATCCCGTTTATCACCAGACTTTTCTTTTCTGGTCTCATGGAAGGACTTCATTTAAAGCCCTCCTGGCTACATGCCAGACAGGGATATCTGGGACTGGCAAGCTTCTCTCACCACAATGCTCCCTTGCCCTACCACAAAAGCAATCAAAGTGGGTGTTTAAGAAATGTGTCTGTAGATGAGGAGTTCTGCAAAACCATGATGCCAGGATTTAATGTTTGCTGCAACAGCACATGCTAAGTAAGGTCCCCTTACCTATCATTTCTGTGCTGGGTTGTCTTGATTTCATCTGCTGTCTAGAATATTTTCATAAGAGCACTGGAATGTTAGCCTTGCTCTTCCATATTCCTTAGATGTTGTGTAAGGTCAGGCTTCTGCTTAGGATTCCCCTTGGATGATGGTGCGTGACTTGAACACCATTCCCCCCACCTCAAGCTCTGGACAGAACAGTGTATGGAGCTTTAGCTCAGCCCTCCTGCTAAGCATGTACGTAAGAGATCTCCCTGCTCAGTAACAAGGTGCTGAGATTTCAGTCTTGTACATGTGATTTGTGGGAACAGTAGGGGAGGCAATGTGCTTTTTAAATGTACTTCTGACAGGAGAGAAACTGTGGCCTCAAGTTGCGCCGGGAGAGGTTTAGATTAGATACCAGGAAAAATTTATTCAGTGAGGAGTGGTCAGGCATTGGAACAGGTTTCTCAGGGAAGTGGTGGAATCGCTATCCTTGGAGGCATTTAAAGACGTGTACATGTGGTGCCTAGAGCCACGGTTTAGTGGTGGATATGGCAATGCTGAGTTAACAGCTGGACTTGAGATCTTAGAGGTATTTTCTAACCTTAGCAATACCACGATTCTGTGATGTTATGATTCAAAATGTCTGTAAACTCTGTGCGTAACCAGATGAACTTTGTGACAAACACAAAATATTTCTGAAGGGAAAAAAAAAAAAAACCAAAACCCAAACAAAAGATAAGGAAAAAACAAGCTGTCTTCGAATGGATGCCTGGAAAAGAGTGAGAACATGCCAAGTTATATGTTTTCCCTAAGAACATAGCAGCTTTCATCTGCTCAGGAGGTTTTCTGAATAAAATGTTCTTTCTGTTAAGGAGGACCTGTCCTTAGCATTTCTCTGGTATTCTTGAGGTTCCAGGCAAACTTCAAGAATTTAAATCTTCCATCAGAAAGTACTACCAACACAATAAGACATTGTATGAGGAGCCACCTCTCCACACTTATTTGGATCCTGGACTCTCATTTTCGCCTAATACTTTTTGGAAGTTGTGGTGACCTGGTGATCACTCTAGAAGAGCTCACTTTTTTCCACAGTTTTCATGTGACCTCACATTATGTCCTTTCTGAACATTGCCAGTCTGCTTGTTAGCCACTCCATGCCTTAGACCCCTGAGAAGTTTTGAATGGCTCAGCAGAATAGAGACATTTTTCCTACACCTGTCATAGGTCAGCGTTTTTGTGATATGGTCTCTAGCCAAAAAAAAAGTGCAATTCTAAAGGAGATAGTAGCAGCTTATTGCTTTAGAAAGGTGCCTTTCTTTGTGAATGAGCGTTTTAGGTCACTCAAGGAATCACCAGCAAAGATATTGCCAAAAGCATGTTTAATGTAGAAGTGAAAGCATGACGAAGTTCATTGGCAAGGTTCTCTCTACTACTTACTTACTAGATGGTTAAAGCTCACAGAGGAAAAATCAGACTGAAATCTAAAATCAACTACTCTGAAACTAAAATCAACCAAAAACTATCTGTGTGGAGTCTGGGGAAGGAAAGAATGAGGATAAAAAAGAATAAGGGAGACCCTCCCATTGAGTCACAAGTTTCAGAGTGGACCCCCGTGCAAAACTTAGCCCTGGACTTGAACAACGGTTTAGGCCTAAAGATTTTAACTGCATTTAAACTTAACAGCACCTAAACAATCACCTGATTTACACAATTTAAGAAAAGATTCTATATAATTCACTACAAGCACAATTGTGACTCACTTGTGCGCCTTACTAACTCACTGATATAAAGCACTTAAGGATCCAGGAGAGCAACATTCATAGTGCATGTGCTGTAGCATATTCCCACTCAGGCACACACAGACCTATGGAGCATGTACAAGGAACACACCTGTGAAAATTTCCCCTGCTCACGTTGGATGACTTTGGATCTTCTCAACAGGCAAAGAGCAGAGCCTCAAGGAGTGGGGGCATAAGCCCAGGGTCCGTGGTCACTGTTTGGTGCTGGTCCTCCAAGTATAGCAAACTTGGGAGTCCTCTGGCTCTGTGAGAGGTGTCCCACTCAGAGGGAGGCTGCTGGTCACAGCCCACTGCAGTCTGGGAGAGCTCAAAGGGCCTCACTCAGGACTGCTGTTTGTAGGTTTGCAGGAGCACTGGCTTTTAAGAGTAATTTTTTTTTTTTTTTTTTCAGTGTGTTTTGAGCATTTTTAGGTTGGGTGGTTTTGAAGTCTCTGTTGCTTTCCTCTATACTTCTAATGGAAGGAAATTTATGTAAAGGAAAATGTTTTCCAGTTCCCGGTTTCCTTATTTTGACGGAAGAAAAAGAGACTATAGGATGAAATATTTTCACTTACAGCAAAAGAACAATTTTAAATGCCTTTTAAACTTCACGAGGAACTTTAAAAGAGCTAGTTGAGGATCTTCTAATATACAAATTGGACTTGCTGTCATGTGAGCATCCGTTTTCTGTCAAATATTCCTTGACACACCTTCTGTTCTTAATTAATCTCATGAAATGTGCAAACACTAAAGAAGTGTTCTGAGTACAAGACAAAAGTCAGAAGCATTCACTGTCTCTCGGACTGCTCCAGACTTTGCAGAGTCTGGAAGGCTACTATGGCATTGTTGGGCCTGGTCTTTCCATCTGATGATTGTTTTGGGCCCTAGTCCATGTTCAAAGCCTTCCTCTGTTCATCCTTAGCTGCTGGAATAAGTGGCCTGCTACCACAGATAGCTATCCTGTGAATAAGAGGACCAATAAACTTTAGTAGTTAATAGCAGCTGCTAATACGGGTACTAATAGTCATTTTTGTGCTTCCTGAAAACTCTTTCTGTTCCCCAGCAAGCCAGTTGAAAGCCTTGGGTATGCTTAGAGTGCCCTGGGGCTACCTGAGATCTGACCTAAAGCACAGAAAATGCCTTTTCTGATCTCTGACTTCTCTTTGCTGGTGTTTACTGCAGCTGAGCCCATAGCAACTACAATGGTGAGTGTGCATGGTTTAAAAGACCCAACCTGAAGATGTGTGTGACTGTCTCAGAGGAGACTGTTGTCTGGACAGGTTTGGCACTGTTAATTGCTGTTTTATGTGCCTAAAGGGATGTCATGCCTCAGAGCAACAGCCTTTAGAAATAGAAATAATTAGTCCATCCACCTGCAGTATCCAGAGAACTGCCTGCAGGCTGCCCACAGAGCCCCAGGGCTCCATGCTGTTCCCATCAATATCTGGCTGTGAGAATAACATGCCTGTAAATTGCAACCAATTTGAGGCACCCACACTGAAATACAGTGCTTAAGTGAAGAGAGGGGACAGCATGAAGGGCGGTGAGGAAAGGCAATTTAAAAGGACAAAGCTGCTCTTGAACTGGTTGTTCTGCTTCTTTCTTTAGTAGTGAAGTAGGTTGAAGGACAGACCCCACATGCTGATGTACATCCCCAAAAGCTCTAATCCTGAAGCTCTACCATTTAATAGCTTTTAAGCTGTTTCCTCTGCCTTTTGTCTGGTGTGGTGTAACTACAAGAAGCGTGCACAAGGAGCAGGTCTCTCCTCGGGATTGCTCAGGTGCTGGGGACAGGAGTGTCCTGAGGCACAGGCAGGTCTCCTCAGGGGTATGTATTTGTCAGCATGTTATCTGGCACTCCTCTGCTGTCCTCCAGCAGGTCCTGCCACTGCAGTAGAGCATCAAAGCCTCCCCTTCTGCAAGGCCACTCCTTTGTTTTCCTATGACCAAATGAGGGTTCTCTCCCTAGTCAGGGTCCTGAGAGGGTAGTACCAGGTTCTCCTCCCTTCACAGGATCAGCTCTCTATTTATTTTACCTCTTCTGTGGAGTCATTTCTGTCTCATCTATTTAAATGTAAGTCTTCATCTACAGACCATGGATAATAGATTTCACCAACTATGAAGTACAAATCATAAGATGATTTAACTAATGTGTGTGTTAAGACCAAAGCCTGCACCTTACCATTAGCATAAAACCCTTTTTTCTAATTACTATTACTTGAATACTCTGATTTCAGACAGCTCATTAGTTTGTATGAGAGGAACTATTTTCTGGAAGAATGTAAGAAGAGGATGCAGGGGTCTCTCTTGAGCCTCTGAGCTGACATGGGAATACTATCTGAAATAACTGTATTTACGGCTAGCAGTGTGAGCCTGGCTCCATAACAGACACAGTACTACACAAAGCAACAAGCTGATTATAACATAGTGTGTTATTGTTTGGATTTTTTTTCAAATATAATAGTTGATTCCCATTTTCCACCCACAAAAAGGTGTTAGTCCTTGTCCAAAAACCCTGAAGAAAAGGGGAAATCATGCTGTTTTAATTTTCACTAGTTGACCATGGCTTTTACTTATATAGCATAGAGTAGCTAGAGGTTGGAGAAATAAATGGGAATCATATTCTGTATAGAGCTAATGAGCTGAGATTCCCTCTGACTCTATTTCACTTACATTTCTTTCCTCCTCTTTTATTGACCCTTGATTTTAGAAAAGACAATGTAGAAAGAAATGCTGGTAGTTCTGTAAGAAAAATATCATCCAAACCACAGTGTATTGGAGCTCTATTGAGCAATGTTGGAAATAATGGAAAAAGCAATGCATGTTGGAAAAGCAATGCACATTGGAAAAAGCAATTAATCTGCTGAGAAGTAATTTGCTAAATGCAACATTTTTCACTGAATACATATTTTGAGAGGTATCTCACTATTTAGGTCACCTATTGATTAGTGTGTTTCTTTCTGTATTGCAAATGACTTCAGAGAAGAGGTAGCCCAGACTCAGACCATACATATTCCTCTTCTTGACAAATAAGCATAACCTCGCTGTCTTGGGAGCACTTTCATTAACAGATTTTTTTTTTCCTCAGAGTTTCTGCTCCTCTGTGCCCCTCTTTCAAGGAAATTTAAATCAGGGGTCCAGCATCTCATGCTGTTAAGTTTAGGATCATTTTAAGTTAGACCCTCTGTCGTCACCTAATTGTCATCTCACTGCTTTCCTCACCGTCATCTAGAAGAAGCAGTCACAAAGCTGTTCTTTGGTTCCCCTTCTGCGTGTTAGTTTGCCACTAATGAAGGTGTGTGGTGGTGTGCTAAATTCCAATCCAAGCGTTTTCCCATGATTACTGCCCTGCCAGCCCAGCTGTCTGCCTGCACCTGCTCTGTGTTCAGGCTGCCTGTGTTCCTTATTCTGAAGCCTCCATTAACTGTACTTTGTGAGAAGCTTTTTGCATTCATGGTTTGGAGCAAATTTGCAAAATGCATTTGAGGGTGGATAATGAAAAGAGGGTGAAGGGTACATCATTCATCTTAATCAATGTGCATTGATCTGAGCCAGCTCCAATCAGCTCAAGGTGGTAGTTTTCTCTCTCCTTCACCCGGTATAACTCACAGGAGCCATGCTGGACAGTGAGGGTACAACTTGTTAACATTGATCAGGCCAGCCTGTGACCTTTCATTGCCCCAATAAACGATGCAATCAGGTCTCCAGACTCGAGAAAAAGGGGAAGTGGCTGCTCTGCTCCAAGCTTCCACATTGTATTTGAATTGCCTTTAGACAAACAATTCAAGGAGATCATAGCAAGAAAGCTCAAGGGCCCCTACGGTGAGAAAGGGTGTTAATTTTTCTCTCTCCTTGATGATACTCTCGTGAAAACAGACCAGCAACACTGCCAGTTTCAAATGAAGTCAGGTGTGTAACACAAGTGTGTCCCGCTAGACTGAAATGCGTGCCTAGTGTTCCCCCTCTGCAGATGAGTTTTTCTCAGTGCTTTCCCCCATCTTCCCTGCAGAGTCAGGGCAACAGCCTTATCCCTGCTGTTATTTTATGCATTCGATCATGTTCTTCCTTAAAGCAATCTCGTGTCAAGATGTGGAAGGGGGAAGCAGGAGAGAAAGGCTTTAAAGCCAACTCACGTCTAGGGTCAAAAGTACCGGGCTATCTCAGCATTGTACGTAACAGACTACTTTTTACAAGGGAACAAACAGAAAAAATGTCTGAAAATTTCTATGTGTTAAGAGAATCACAGGGAAGGATCCCTTGCAGAAGTTCCTGTGCTACCTCACTGTGGGCTGTCTGGTGTTTCTCACCTTAGAAGTACAGGGGGTCACTTTGCATTGTGGGGAAAGAACAGTCTTGTCCTTTGCTTCTGCAGCACAGGAGCCCTCTGGAAAATTAAAGCTTTTGACATCTTATTATTGGTCTGTTATTTTTTTAAAAGTATGAAATATGTAAAGAATTCTGAAGGAATAGTACAATTCAGCCATAATAGTCCTCCAGGAGGGCTCCTTCCCTGTCTGGTGGGGCTCAGCACAGTTACTGCTTTTAATGGGCATAAACAAGCAGGAAACAACACAGTGGATGAAAATCAAATACTGCCCGACAAAGAAGGAGTTGAGCATAAAGGTGTAACTACTGGTGTATTAAGTCAGTGCAAATGTAAAACTGTTCAGCCATGGAAAATCAACTGCTAAGCTGTGTGTTTCTGTAACTGTTGAGAATGAACTACACAGAAATAAAAGAATTATTTGAATTCCAGTGTTTGTTGGATCCAGAGTTCTTTTTACCTCCCATCTGCCCAGCCAAAATCATCCTTTATTAGTAGCAGTGAAACAAGGAATCATTGCATGAAAAGATAAAAGGTAATATCATATGACTTTTCTTGGTGTAAATTGGCTTTTTTATTGTTATTCTTGATTTGCCAGGTAAGAAAGAAGCCATTTCCATCAGTTTTGCTGCCGGAGTCAGTAACAGTGTGTTCTTGGAGTCTCTTCGTGCTTTCTCTTCTTTTTCTCCTTTCACACTCCTCTCAAGTAACATTAAAAGAAGGATTGAGAGAACATTGAACACAAACAGGTGCAGAGAAAGTGTTAATGGCGCTACCCCTCAAAGCTAGAAGCCTGCAAAAAGGTCTCAGGCACAAAGAGATGATGAGACATCTATAAAGAGTTCTATTATTTGCTATGTGTAAAATAAAATCCCGCACATCAGTCCTGCCGAGTTCATGCAAAGTTGCATTAAAGCTGATTTTGGAGGTGGTTTCTAGTAGGTTTAGGGCAATAGAAACTAAGCGTTCTTTGTTTAAAGAATGTTAAGAGTCAAAATACTGTATAAATAGTTTCCCGTAGGACAAAAATTTTCCAAATGGTTGCACTGATTTTTCTTTTTTTTTCTTCTTTTTTTTTTTTTCTTTTCAAATGTCTAGGTTGAGTGTCAGGAGGGTTTCATCAAGCAAGCTCTTTCTCCTTCGGGGCAGCTCCTCAGTGTCTGGAGTACTGGGAAGAGTGAAGAGAGCAAAGTTCAGAGTAATGAATACAAAAATTGCTTCTGAGGCTCTTCACATGGCTCTGAAGTATGTGAGGTGCAGCTAGTGAAGTTTTCTCCCATCTGGAAGTCAAATGGCTGTTGCACAGAGTGAATCTGCTGTATTAGAAGTCCTGGTTTCTTTTCACCTTCCCTGCCTCTGAGATTTTAGACCCAGTGTCATGGGTTCACTTGTTCTAAAGACTAAACACGGAATTTTTTCCCTTCCCCTGCCCCACGGTGTGCATGTGTGTGTGTGTTGGGGGGG
>VXAY01005477.1:0-12754 GCA_013399855.1 Oxyruncus cristatus
CCAAACCTTCCCTTCCCTTCTCTCTCTCTACTTTTCTCCCTTCTCCCTTCTCCACTGTCCCACCCCTTTCCCTTCCCCTTCTCTCCCTGCCCTCTCCCCTCCCGCTCCCTGACCGCGCTCTCGCTCCCCGCCCGCAGATGCTGAACCTGTTTGTGGCTGTGATCATGGACAACTTCGAGTACCTGACGCGGGACTCCTCCATCCTGGGGCCGCACCACCTGGACGAGTTTGTCCGTGTCTGGGCCGAGTACGACCCCGCTGCCTGGTACGTACAGACCGACCCCGCCGGGGGACAGCAGGGCACACGTGGGCTGTCAGTGTTGTACCTGTGCACACACACACACACACACACACCCCCAGAGCCTCTCTGAAGGACTGACAACTCCAGAGGGAAAACAGCCCCCGAGGTCACACCGGCGGTCAGGGCTCCAGCTGCAGTGGAGGTGAACAAACCTGATGTCCTTCCCTCCCAACAGACACAACCCCACCCAACCACGGGAGCAAAACCTCCTCCCCGCAGAGCCAGAAGCTCCCAGAAGGGGAGATCCAAACTGCCTTGGCTAAAGGGCCAAGGAGAAAAGCTGCTCGTGGCCCTTTGGTTTCTGCGTCCCGGTTTGGCGATAAAACCACGCCAACCTCGTGCTGTGGGGCGGCACTTCGAGGTGGTGGGAGAGGCTCTGCCTCGTCACACCTCATTTGTGCAGGGGTTTTCTAGCCGAGAACCCCCTTAATGGTTCCCCAAACCCTGTGCAGATCCCCCAGGCCACAGGGAGAGGATGTGTCACCTCTGAGTCAAGCTGTGCTCTGACTCCGTCACCTGCCTCTGCCCACCCACTCCCCAGCAGGAGGTTCATGCTGAAAACATGGGATTTCTTTTTTTTTTTTTTTTTTTTTTAAACTCATTTTTCTNTTTTTTTTTTTTTTAAACCACCATTCCTCATTAATCCCAAGGTTTTTGCTCTTGGAAGCCCCCTTCTAACGACATCAAACCCCACGGGGGAACTTTGGTCTTCTAAACGGCGTCTCAGCTCTGAGGCTCGCAGCTGAAAACAGAAGACGTGAAATAGTAATCAGAGGAAAACCAGCCAAAGGTTGGAGGCATTTCAGTTCCCAACGAGCCTCTGATAAAATGTTCCCGATGTCCGAGTGTGTTCAAGGAGGGGGTGGGTCCTGCACACAGAGAAGGGTTTAGTTTGTGGGTTTATCTCTTTTGTTTTTCCTTATTTGAAGGGGAAGTTTCCCCCCTGGGCTCGGGGACCCCGTGGCACTGCTTTGGGACGGACCCCCGAGTCCCAAAGAAGGATTTTAAGGAATTTTTTAAATTTGAGGGAACGGCCCCGACCTGTGACCACTTCTAGAGCAAGACTGATTTAATGTATCGCTTTTCTGCACTGCCCACAAAGAGCTGCTGCACATCAGCCCTGGTGACTGTGTTATTCTCATTTCCAGACGCTCTGTCACAGGTCACAGTAATTTCCTTGATATTCTGCACCTTGAGAATTTGCCTGTAGGGAGACTTTTTTTTTTTTCCCCCCCAATTCAAAGCTCTACTAATTTTTCTTCATTTTCCTCCCCATGAGCTGCTTTGCAACCAACCACCTCTGTATTTTTAATGCCTCCAGCTCCTCCAGTCTTTCCCCTCTTCTTTGTTTCCCTTCAGCTGAGACAGATGCAGAAAGTATTTGCACGATCAGCATCTCAAACTCTCTGCTAGGACGCAATTAAACCGCTTTAAAAACCTCAGTTTAAACAATTTAGGGCAACTTCAAATGTGAACTTACCCCAAAATGCCTCCATTTCTCTGAAATGTGGGTGATTTTAACCACCTCGAAGCCATCCCTTCTACCAGCCTGAATATACTCCACATTTTTACTCACAGCTTGTAACCTCCAAGCAAGTTTTCACCACCACATGCTCTTGTAACACAGACAATCCTTTGTGGGTATTTGGCAGGCACTAAATAGGGGTGTTTTGTTTTTCCCCTCTCCTTTTTCAAATCCAGTCCTATCTCTCAGAGAAAACCTCAATGAGACTGAAAACTTGGGAGGGCCTGTTTGCTCCTCCAAAAATAGCCTCGGCTCTGATGAACGTCTGTGGGAGGAGCAACGCACCTGCAAGGAGAAAAATTAGGATTAATGAGGATTTTTTAATGTTTCTGTGTTCAGGAACTTTCCACCCAAACATTAAGTTTACTGAGAGATTTCCCCCCTCCATTAACTCTGAGCAGAGGCTTCGCATTTTGTGAGTCACTCAGGGGGCCAAAACCTTTTCACTTCCAGAGTTGTTAATGCAGAATATGTCATTTATTGACATCCTCATTCTGCTTTTCTCCTAACCTGGTTCCCTTTATGCTCTGGTGGGACGTTATCGACGTTGGCAGAGTGTGAACAGTTCCACTGAAATCACTGACATTTTCGGGAGTGGGACTGGAATTCCCACAGTTTAAAACCCCTTCGCAGTTTAGGGCCAGAATTAATCTTTTAAATCATTTCGATCGAAGATCTTCCCAATCTGTCTGATCTCAGAGGCGTTTTTTTTTCCAGCTTGTATCATCCTATGATTTGATGATTCTGTGATTTGGGGCTGAACCGGTCACTCGTTGATCCCCTCTCTCAAGGTCTCCCCTTTGACTGTCCCCCCCAAAAAAAGGGAATTACAGTGTTTGTCCACTTCCCACAGACGAAGATCCTTCCATGAAAGGTGCTGCGTGGTTAAAAAGCACAAGTATTGTTATACTTTTGTTATACAGATAATATTTTAAACGTAGACTTAATGCCTATTTACACCTCTCTTTATGGTATCACCTTCGGTTTCGTTACAAAATCCAACTTTTCTGTAAGCTTTTCTGGGGAAAAGCATTCAGGAGGAATCTAAAAAGGCATTTTTGCAGCTGTTTTTCCAGGTGTGGCCCACTCTAGAGGGGTAAGTATGGGGCAACTGTTGGATTTAGGGGCGGTAAAAGCCTTGGGCTCAAAGAAAAGCAGAGAGAGAGAGAAATAAGGGACCCCAGGGTGGTTTGGGGGGGGGCTGGGAGTTAATCAGGAGTGAAAACACAGGATTTAAGGATGAACTGGAAAAAAACAGAGAAAACTGGGGTTCTAAGAGCTTTAATTTGTTCAACATATATAAAGTGAGCACTTTATCCCAGTGCACAGCTCTTAGAGGTACTGGGAATGCTGGTCTGGCCATCCCATTCCCATGAGTTGTCCCAAAGAAGGAGATGCTGCTGGAGGCACCTTCAGTGGGGAGGAGGAGGTGCAGGGGCCGCCAAGGGAGAGCTTTCTCTTGGCTTTCTGGGATAAAAGGATGCTGAGGAAAATAACCAAAACTCAGATTTAAACAACAGGCTGTGGCTGCCCCATCCCTGGAAGTGTCCAAGGCCAGGCTGGAGCAACCTGGGCTGGTGGAAGGTGTCTGTGAGTGGAATGAGATGGGCTTTAAGGTCCCTTCCACCCCAAACCACTCCACGATTCCACGAACCTGGGAAAGAATCCCTGTTTGCCCTCTTTTTGTGCCTTCCAATGCAAAACATCTGCTGGTTTTCAAGCCTTCCAGGAGCTCTCAGAGAGCTCATGGAACTGTTCAGACGTTATTTCTACACCCTGATTTTACAAAATCGTTCCAAAATTGCAAGTAAAGTCAAGGCAACTTCTTGACTCACTTAAACCAATATACTTTTTATAACCACGACTAGGCCTCCAGCCAAGACTTGCACAGTTCCATTTGATCTGTTTCTGAATTAATAGTTTTGAGTGGCTTGGGAAGGCTTTGAATAGACCTTAATTTTTCCCCATCCAAAAAAAAAAGCTGTAATATCGAAGGAGATATTCCAAAATATCCCAGCCTTCTTTATATAAAGGACCAAAATAAACACGGCAAAGCCAAACCACCTCAGTTTTCTTCTGAGGCAATTTAGAGGCTCAGCTCTTTTTGCCTTGCAAAAGATGAAGAAATGGAATCCTGCCGTTAAATTAGCTGGGAATATCGCTGGGAGTTCAGGACAGTGGCCAGAAAGCTACTGTGAGGGGCCTGATTTCACCTGCTGGCAACAAAAGCTGGATTTTCCCAGTGCCAACGGCCAAGCCAGCCTTGGGGGCGAGAATTTCTGGACTTGCAGCACGTTGCTGCGTGCCCCTGAATGCCAGAAACGGCCCTGCTGGGGTTGTGTGGGAGGGAACAGTGGAAGGCAAAGCTTCCCCAAGCTCTTCCGAACCGGCTCACGTGAATCCCGGGAATAACCCGCGGAAGAGGTTCTTTGCGTGCTGCGGGCTCTGGGCTGGCTGGGGGGTGGGTGGGAGAGCCTGGAGGCAGATGCTCAGGCACAGGGCACTAAAACATTAGTGACAAAGGGAACCAAGGGGTTTGGAAAGCCTCACACAGAAGGAAATCCAAGGATATAAAGTCTGGTGAGCAGTTGGAAGTTCTCTCTCTCTGTGTTGAAGTTGCTCCTTCCTTGCAAGCCCAATTTTTGCTGGACTAACCTTCCTTTACAGCCATGTTTTGCCCTTCCAGCTCCTCCTGTTTTTCTGGGGAAAAGCTGATTCCTGCTGGTTTTTGCTCTCGTAACCTCTGATGTTTCCTTTCCAGTTGCCGGATTCATTATAAGGATATGTACAATTTGTTACGTGTAATTGCTCCACCCCTGGGCTTAGGAAAGAAGTGCCCTCATAGGGTGGCATACAAGGTTTGGAACTTCAGAGACTCCCTGCAGCATCTCTAGTCCTGGTTTTGTTTCTTTCTATGCCCCCTCCAAGTGCAAGTGCAGTAGAGAAAAGAAACCGTCCCATAACTAACCCCTTGCCTGAAAAAAAAGGAATGATTGACTGACTGCCTCCTTTCTCCTCCATGCATCTCTTCCCTGTCTCCTCCCACCCCCCAGCTGGCTGGAGACAGGCAGCTTTATGAGACAGTGAACCCTCCAGCCTCCATCCTGAAGGCTCTGGGGGGAAGTGTTGGGGAAAAGCATCCCAGCACTTTATATATATATTTATATATATATATATATATACACACATTGGAGAGAAATGGCACCCCAAGGAGTGGCAATTCCACTTTGTTTGGGCTTTTCAGCACTGTCACTCCAGCTGAAGGACCAACCTCCCCTCTGCTGAGCCCAAAAGTCATTGGATCTGGGCAGTGGTTGACTGGGCAGCAGAGTAGGGTGGGTACCTTGGCTGGGCAGAGGTGAGGGATGAGCTTCTCACAGTGCAAGAGCCACAGGTTGCCTTGGGGGGCTAAATCACAGCTCCAGACTCTGATGGACACCCAGTGAAACCTCCTGTTCGTGGCACAGGGAAGGTGTACCACGCCTGGGAGCTGAGGGGGGGAATTAAGGACAGATCTGGCCAAGAAATCAGCACAAGAGAAGCGCAGGGAATTTCCTGAAATGATGGAGAGGATGAAGAGTGGAAGCAGCCAGCATGGATTTTCTCTTCCACTTCAGCCCAGGTGTTTTCCACACCTGCCTGGGGATTAAGAGCTCACAAGCTTTGCAGAGCAGGCAGGAGACCCCACAGCCCCAGCCCAGGAGCAGGAGAGGAGCCAGGGGGAAGACACCGACTCCAATTACAATTTGTGTCTCTCAGCAGCCTTTAAATTAGCTGTGGGCTATAAAAGCTGGGTGGTATTTTAACTGCATCAGTTACCAGGGACAGGAATAGATATTTTTGGCTGGGTAAGTTCTCTCTTCCACCCCCTCCTCCTCATATATAGGAGTTGAGACCCACGTCAGGACACTGGGCTGGTGTGCAGATTTTGCCTCTGTAGCTGTCCTGCTTGGAAAAGGGGATTTGTAGGGGTGCTTAGGTCTTGGTTGCCCTCCTGAGACAGAGGAGATGACAGTCCTGCTTTTCCAGGGGTTAAACATTCATTAGTAACATGCTGCAGTATCCTTGGGTCTCCTCAGCTGACAGGCAGCACGGATTTGCACATCATAATAAGCAGGCAGCTCTCTGGGAAAACCAAATGAGATTGTCATAGTCATGTTCCCAATTTTAATACCTTAGAAAAAGGTGAAGGAGGAGAATTCCCTGCTGTTTCTGCACCCCTTGATTTGCAGGGCAGGGTTCCATTCCACCACCACTGTGTGCTGAAGGTACGTGACCTCAGTAATGGACTGATCTAAGGGCCTTTTCCCAAATCTCTGCAATTCCCAGCTCCTGTGACTGGGAACAGGAACAGCTGCCCTTGGTGGTGGAGACAACCAGTTGACATTGGCTTGATGAAAGAGGGGATGTAAGGGAGAAATAGGCCCCCCTCCTGAAAACTGGGTGCTGGGCTCTGGTTCTGTCAAACCTGAGCTCAGGCTGGAGCAGAAATTCGGGCTGGAGCAGAAATTCCAGCTGCTGAGGGTTTGCAGGG
This sequence comes from Oxyruncus cristatus, assembly GCA_013399855.1. Lineage (NCBI taxonomy): Eukaryota > Metazoa > Chordata > Aves > Passeriformes > Cotingidae > Oxyruncus > Oxyruncus cristatus. The sequence continues at coordinate 6,361 of VXAY01005477.1, forward strand.
TCACACCCTTGGCTTGGCAGTCCCAGCCCGCCCCTGAGCAGCCACACCAGGATTGGCTGGTTGCTTCCCTCGTAACCCACCGGCTCCCCTAAAAACCCCAAGTCCTCGTCCAGAGAAGGAAAGCTGATCCCTCAGCCCAGAGCTGACCGTGCTGGAAGCCCTGTCTCTCCCTGTCCCATAACTCTGCCTCCCAGCCCTCCCTGGCATGGTGAACTCCAGCCTCTGGACTGACTGGGGTGGGGGGCGAGAAGGGGGATCCTCCCCCCGTCCCTCCATCCCCCAGAGAGCCAGCCAGCCCCCAGCCCTCCCCACAGCCTCTCCCGGAGCAGAGCCATCAATCATTCCCCCCAGGGACCCTCGTGCTCTGCCAGGGGCTGTCCCTGCGGCCAGGAGGAGACCCCGGGGCGCTGAAACAACAGCAACGGAAGAAACCTTTCCTATTTACCCTCCTCTTCGTTTTGGTTCTGCTCTCCCGAGAAATCTGATTAACCAGATCTCTGTTCTCTTGTCTGCTTTCCCTTCTCTCTCCTTTTCATTTGCTCCCTTGTGTTGCCCTTTTTCCCCCCACCCTCTCCTCCAACCCGCTCTGCTTTGGTTCCCGTGTCCCGCTGTCGCCTCCCTCCCCGTGACTCCCAGCGGTCGCATCAGTTACACAGACATGTATGAGATGCTGAGACACATGTCCCCACCTCTAGGCCTTGGAAAGAAATGCCCTGCTCGTGTTGCCTATAAGGTAGACCACCCCACCCCACCCCCCGAACTCCTGCCAAACCACCAGTTTTTGTTGGTTTTTTTTTTTCCTTCCTTCGTGCCGTGGCTGAAGTGGGTGCTGGTTTTCCGTGCCATTGGTGTTGTTCTCCTGGACTTTTCTGGCGCTTCCTCTGCTTTCCAAGCAGACTGGATTTTTGGATCTTTTGCTTTTTATTATTATTTTTATATATATATATATTATTTTTGTAACCTTTGAAACTATGGCGCATCAGTTTGTCTTTCTGAGTATGTCTCTGCTCTCTCTCGGTGTTTCTATCTCTTCTCTCATTCTGCTTTTCCATTTAGGCTAATTTTGGGAAAGGAAGGGTGCTAACGAGCAAATTACCCCGCCAGTAGATCCCCATTTATCTTCCTGCAGCTCTTTTGTCTCACCAGCCCTTCAGTAGTATGTTGTTTTTTCCTCCTCTTAATTAGATTGGAGTAATTAGTGTAGGCAGGGCTGTAGGAGTGAACAAGCCATTAAACAGAGACAACACCAGAAGGGCTCCTTAAACACCCTCGTGGAAGAAATTACTGTAACAGCAAACATTTAAGGCAGTAAGATGAGGAAAGCACTCCAGCTTATTGTTTATTTGGGAAAAACTTTTTTAATTGAGCCACAAAAATGCTTTCTATCCCGAAGTGCTGCCCCTCAGACGCTGCCTGGGCGTGAACACACTGGGAAGTTGGATACACTTGGAGCCAAAGTTAGGGAGCAGACCCACTTCGGGCCTCTCAGCCCTCCCCAAAAACTCGCAGGGGGGCTGGAAATCTGCATTTTTGGGTGATTCTCTGGAAGCTTTTAACAGCGAAACTCCCAGTTTCAGAGCGGGAGGTTGATTATAACCATCTAACACTGGTGTAATTGAGAATCCATCCAACCCAACAGGGTTGCTTTTTTTTTTTCACTGTTTCCATCATTCCACCACCACCAAATCCAATCCCTGCACCCCACTGTGGTTGCTTCCATGGATCCAAATACCAACAGCTCATCCTGTGCTGTGTTTTTCAACTGTGACCACATAAAAGCAGGATTTTTTTGTAAGAGGCTCAAGCTAAACCCAAACCTGGGTCTGCCTTGACGTAGCAGCAAGAATTCACACACAGCTTCCTAAAAGATCCTCCCTCAGTGTGCTGGGGTTTAAAATAAAAGGAAAATCAAACATAACCTTAAAATGAGGCAGCTGTGGCTTTTCTGTATTTCCTTTGATTTGTTTCTGGCCACTGAACTGAGCTCAAGGAACCCAACTAGATCAGGTTCCAGCTATTTCAGATCGATGAGTGGATAGATGAACACCTGTATGGAGACACCAGTTATCCACAGAAATCCAATTATTCAGCACCTGGGAGTTTCCACTGGCTTAGAACGGAGCCCTGTCCTGCTGAAACCAGCAGCAGGTGTTTGTGGGTGGGCACCCAGCTCTGCTCTGTGGTACCACAAAGTTCTCCTTATTTTTCCCACCCCAAATCTCGTATAATTAAAAAAAAAAGGGGGTGAAGAAAACAAAAGAGGCTAAAAGGATCCTGTGTTAAAATAAGCATTTTAAATAAGGCTTTGGGCTGCTTTTTGTCGCGTTGCATCTCTGTTCTAAAGCACCAGAGCAGACACACCCTTCTCCAGCCTCCGAGTTTCCCTGGTATCTCATTTAATTTGCCTGATTGACAGAACAAATCCACAGAACTCTGGCTACGTAGGAATAGTTTCTTGTTAAAAGACTTTTTAAAAAAAAAGACATCTTTAGTTTTTGCCCATCTACCAAGAAACCTCTGAAAGGGGTCTCTGTGCATGACAGAACCACAAGCAGAGATGGGTTCAAGCAGAGATGGGTTCAAGTCAAACAGCTCAAACCTAGATTGAGCATCAGATTTCTCTGAGCTAGGAGATGATCACAGTCCTTTTACACATCACCAAAGAGCCCTGAACTACAGAAATAGAAACCTAAAGCCCACACCAGGGGTTTTCCCCGCGGTACAAGGCTGCACTTCGGGCTGCCCCCTTCCTTCCAGCTGATCATAAAACTAAACCCTCATGGGGAGGCAGAACTAGGTTTTGCTCCTTCCCTGCTCCACTTCCACGTGCAGCACATCCCTGGAGCCACCAATCCCTGTGACAACTGTGCGTGGCTTGGGGCATCCCCTGCCCTACTCCTGCCAGGTGCCCCCCACCAGTGTCACTCATGTCCTCCCACAGCTCCAGGGAGGCTTGGGGAGGGCACTGCAGCCCACCCAGAGCCAGCACAGGGACATCAATGTCAACAGCAGCCAGGGCTTTGTCTCTGCCCTATTTTTCCTCTCTCCCTCTGAACCAAAAGGTTTTTCAAAAAAAAACCTCCCTGTCCTGTCCAGCAAAAGCTCTTTTGCCCCACGTACCCGCCCTTTTTCCTTCCATATCTACTTTTCCCAGTGCTCTTCGAAGGTTTTTGTGTGTTCTCCCTCCCTGTCTTGGTCTGTGTTGCCTTCTCAGTGCGTGCACACCGTGGTTTTGGTTGGATTTCCCCCCCCTTGGCAGCCTCCCTGGCTGCCGTCCTTCCTTTCTGCTGTTTTCTGGCTCCCCGTTCTCAGCTGTTCTCCTCGGTCAGCCTGACCAGTCTCTGCAGTTCCATGTGCTTGGCTTGCTGCTCGCTGGAGGTGCATGGCTGGCATCCTCTGGATGTGCTTCTTGGGCATCAGGAGAGCTCTATCCTGCACTGGGGTGGGGGGAAAAAAAAAAAGGCGCAGGAACTCGGTTTGCTGTGTTCTGTTCCTGGCCACTCACACCGAGGATATCGAGGGGCTGGAGCGTGTGCAGGGAAGGGAATGGAGCTGGGAAGGGGCTGGAGCAGCAGGAGCCGCTGAGGGAGCTGGGGGGGATCAGCCTGGAGAAAAGGAGGCTCAGGGGGGACCTTCTGGCTCTGCAACTCCCTGACAGGAGGGGGGAGCTGGGAGGGTTGGGATCTTTTTCCAGTTAACAAGGGACAGGAGGAGAGGAAACGGCCTCAAGTTGTACCAGGGGAGGTTCAGGTTGGACATCAGGAAAAGTTTCTTCACCAAAAGGCTTGTCAAGCCCTGGCTCAGCTGGCCAGGGCAGTGGCGGTGCCACCATCCCTGGAGGGATTTAAAAGCCACACAGATGTGGATGTGGCACTTGGGGCCATGGCCCAGTGGTGGCTTGGCAGTGCTGGGTCCGTGGTTGGACCCGACGATCCTACAGGTCTCCATCCTAAAGCTGCCTGTGATTCTTTGAATTTAAAAGTCTCTTCTACCCAGATGGAAACAGGGAAGAAAACCACTCTGACTTCACTCTGGGGTCTTGAGATGTGCTCATTTGCCCATTTTCAGATGAGGGTGTTTTTCCCCCCCCTTTTACACTCATGTATTGAGACTTTTGAGGCCTCTTAGGCAGACTCAGCTTGTCAGAGAGAAGGCTCCAGGGGTCTGTGTGCTCTCAGGAGAAGCAGGGAGGGCAGATGGCAGCCAGCTTTGCTGTCACCTGGAGTGACTCCATCCTTGGCACTACAGAGCCTTTTCCCTCTCTTTTGGGAGACTGAAATGCCCACGATGCCACTGACTCTCTCTGGCACTGCAGTGCCATCCAGTACAGGTATTTCCAGGAGTGGGGTTGGAGGATGGGTTTTTTGAGAGCCTGGGGTGAGAGTCTTTGGAATGCTGTGGTGCCAGGAGAGGGAATGACTCAACCCTTGCCCCTCTGCTCTTCAGGGCCCTCTTCTTCCCAGGAGAGGACAACACTACCAGCCGACACATCTCCATCTCTGCCCAAGTCCAGCTCCAGGTGAAGCCCTGGTGGGGTCTGCAGGGCAGTGCTGGCAGCCCAAGAGGGCTCTTGACTTTGTTTCGTGGCTCTCTCGGTGCTGTCCAACATGGCTTTGCACACCCTGTTTCGAGGGTGATTTACTGCAGGGATTAGGGGAGGGCTCTGGTTTTCCCTTCAGTACCTCCTGGCACGGCCAAGGCTCCTGGGCTGATCCCCCAGCGTGGGCAGCAGGAAAAGGGGTTTGTGCCCCTCTGCCCCCTCAGGTGAGACCCCCCTGCAGAGCTGCTCCAGCCCTGGGGAACAGCACAGCAAGGACATGGAGCTGCTGGGGGAGAGTCCAGAGGAGGCACCAAGAGGATCCGAGGGATGGAGCAGCTCTGCTGGGAGGAAAGGCTGGGAGAGCTGGGGGTGTTCAGCCTGGAGAGGAGAAGCTTTGGGGTGACTGAAGTGTGGCCTTCCAGGACATGAAGGAGCTACAAGAAAGATGGAGAGAGACTATTTACAAGTGCTGGAGTGACAGGACAAGGAGGAATGGCTAAAAAACTGACAGAGGACAGATTAGATGGGATATTGGGAAGGAATTGTTCCCTGTGAGGGTGGGGAGGCCCTGGCACAGGTTGCCCAGAGAAGCTGTGGCTGCCCCTGGATCCCTGGAAGTGTCCAAGGCCAGGTTGGACGGGGCTTGGAGCATCCTGGGCTAGTGGAAGGTGTCCCTGCCCATGGCAGGGGGTGGGACTGGATGGGCTTTCAGGTTCCTTCCAACCCAAACGACTCTGGGATCCTGTGGGGGGATCTCAGAGCTGGACTGGCTCCTAACCCAGCCCAGGATGCAGCAGGAGGGAAGAAGACCACGGGCAGCTCCTCTGAAGCCCAGAGAAGAGTTAAATGAGAGCAGAATAATTACAACTAGGTCGGGGTGAATTATTCATAGCAAATAATTTATTCACCAAACTCAGCCTCATTTCCCAGAGCAGCTCTCTCACTGTCCCGAATTTATTCACGTCTGGGGATCATTCCCAGAGCAGTTGCACGTCCCAGGGACTGCTCAGGAGCTGCTGATGGGGTGCTCTTAATAATTTCAAATCCGTCGGGCTGCCAGCCACTTTTCCAGGCATTCCTAGCTCAGTGTTCTCCTCTTCCCGCTGGTGTTGGATAAATGTCAGTGAACAGAATTTAGGGGGGCAGATATTTCTGTTCAGTGCTGCTTTCTGTGTCAGCAGGAGACCTTTTTCATCCCACCTTTTAACATCGGGATGAATTTCCCGCCTCCCCTCCCCTTTTTGTACCACGTTCCCTCCTCGGACGTTGCCCAAAAAGTTTCTGAGCAGAAGAGCCGCAAAAAAGGGAAAAAAGGCCATTTATCGTATCGGTCGACAGGAAGGTTTCGGTGCCTCGTTAGCGACGTGTTTGTTTATTGGCAATTAAATCCCTCCCGGGAGCTGGGAGGGGGTGTCTGGAGCCTCCGCTCCCGGCCGGGCTCGGCTACCTCGTTATCTGCACACAGTTAATTAGGGAGCGCCGCAGACACCATTGCAGCTCCTGCCTCTGGGGCCCTCTGCCGCAGAATTAACGAGCTCGGCAGGGGGAGGATCCCAAATCCTGCTAATTAAGGCCGAGGAGGAGGAAGAGGGTTCCCCACACGGGGCTGGGAAACCGGAGCGGGGACTCCATCTGGTGCCCGCGGCTCCTCCGTCCTAGGGAGGGAGAGGAGAGCGAAGGAAACCGGCTGGGAACCCCCAAAATCAGCCCTGACCCCCCAGAATCTGCTGGGACACACCCCAGGCACCACCCCCAGCATCAGCTGGGACCCCCAAAATCAGCCCTAACCCCCCTCTCCCCCAAAAATCCTCGCTGCTCTGTCAGACCCCCCAAATTCAGCCCGGACCCTTCCCC
>VXAY01005477.1:15061-27446 GCA_013399855.1 Oxyruncus cristatus
TTTTGTTGTGGGGGAAAGGGGGTAAAAAACGGGCAGCTGCTCCGCCCTGGGAGGTGCAACTTGCGGCTGACCTTGAGCGAGTTCTCCTCCGCTGGTCGGCAGCTGCCCCGGGGAAGGGCGTGGGGAGACGTATCCCAGTTTTCCACCCCGATGGAGAGAGGGAGAAATCCCACCCAGGCCTCTCTCCCGGCTCCCAGAGCTGCCCATCCCCGCCCGGGAGACGCCCGAGGAGCGGCACAAAGCCTCTCGTTCTCCCCATCTCTGGGCTGTCGGGGTTGGGAATCGCGACCCGTTCGACCGGTTGGCACCTTGGGATGGGAAAAACGCCGCAGACCGGGAAGTGTGTGGAGGGAAAGGCGGGGAGGAGGGAAAGGGGGCGGTTTGGGAAGAGCCTCTTGCCGGTGCCTGTTCGCAGCACCCCTGCTCGGAGTTTCTGCGTGGGTTTTGCTCGGCCAACCTTCCTGCGTGTAAAAAAACATCCCCCCTGAATAACCTTTCCTTAAATCCTCTGCTCCTGGTTAAAATTTAGGAGGAAAGGCCTCCACGCAGATGTTACTTGTGTTCTGCACTGAATTATTTGGGAATTCAGTCTGGAAAGTCAGCTGGGGAGACCTGGGATGTGTCAGTCACGGTTTTTGGTGTTAGTTTTTGTGAGGATAGAGCTCTCCTGAGGGGAATTATTTCTCATCTGCTTGTTCTTCACTTTCGTGCATCTTCTCTCTCTCCATCCCTTAACTCTCTCCCTCTGAAGTGGGATTCAGGCTGTCTCTCTAAGTGGTAACTATGGACTCTCATTGATGTATTTTCTGCAACTTTTTGTGTTCTGAGGGCAGAAATCTCAGGTAAAATCCTGTTGGATTGACACAAGTGAACAGAAAACCAAACCTGTGGGGTTGCCAGCATTTGATACTGCCATTGAATTACAAAGGGAGGGAAGTCTTGGCTTTGATTTCCCTGTCTCTGAGGTTTGACAGACATGGAAAATAACCTTGGGCACGCTGGAAGGAAGATCTTGGAGATTCCAGTGGTTTGTCTCAGAGTTTAGGAGACAGGAGAGGTTGTTACGCCGGTCTCTTGTCCCTCCAGCATGGAATGAGAGCCCAAGATGTGTAATAAGATAAATAAGGAGGTCTCAGCTCCTCTGGAGCCCATTGCAGCAGCAGAATCTTTGCACTGGAGCAGCAGCCTGTGCCCTCTGTCTGCCCAAGGCAGCACCAGTGCACACCCACATTATCCCCTGGGCTGGCAGAAGGCACCAGGGCTGTGGCTTCCCTCTCTAAGGGCACAGAAACACATGGAATGTCCAAGGCCAGGTTGGACAGGGCTCGGAGAACCTCCTCTAGTGGAAGGTGACCCTTCCCGTGGCAGGGGGGTGGAAGAAGATGATCTTTAAGGTTCGTCTCAGAGATGAGACTAAAACGATCTTAAAGGTCCCTTCCAAGTGTGTGACTCTAAGGCAGCTCAGCTCATACCTCTGGGACGTTGTGTGTCAGAGATTTCTGCGAGCAGGGAGGCTAAACCAGGGATGGAAAGGGTGACCAAGTCTTGGTTTGCTTTGGGTAAAGCACAGGAGTAAGAATCAGGGCTCACAGTGACCACTCTGCCTCTCGCCCCCCCTGAGGCTCCAGCAGGTCCCTGCTCTCGCCCACACTGTGTTTCCCTTCACCCAAAATCTGCCATGAGCAGAGGTGCTCCTGCCACACATTATCCCTGTGCCAGCCAGGAGGGTGAGCAGGGCTGCACCAGCAACTGCAGCTCTGAAAAACGCTGCCAGCCCTGTGCCCAGAGCCAAGGGAGGGTCTGCAGCCCACTGCCAGCACCAACATCTCCCTAACAGCACCTGGGGCTGCTGTGAAACAAAGAGAAGGTTTCTGTGCAGAGATAGAGATCAAAAAAAAAAAAGAAAACGGCTTGAGGAGCTCTCAGATGGGGATGAAATTCCCTCCCAGCAAAGGGCCCTGGCCAAGCTGCCCCTGGGTGTTACAGCTCAGGCAGATCAACCCCCAGTGACTTCCTCAGGCTCCACAGTCCCTTGGAGGTTGGAAGCACCGAGGTTTGGCTGATACAGCTCTGGACAGGGAAGTTTCCAAACAGCTTGTGAGAGCTGAGGAGCTGATAGATCACCAGGCTGCTGAAGGAGAAGAAACCCGTCCCTTAAATGTGTGGCTCAGGGTATCAGCAAGGCTTGGAGAGTCTTTCCCCCTGCCAGCACGTCCATGCTCTGCTGCCAGAGGTGTGAAGGGAGCCACAGGTTTGCAAAGCAATCCCAGGCACTTCCTTGCTCACCAGAATGACGAATTTGCCCTGTCAGAGGTGGCCCTGGATGATGATGATGGGGAAGGAGTAGCTACCAGGTCTGAAAATCTTGGAAGATACTGATCCTGAGGGGCTGTTCTGTGTTTGGATTGGAGGAAAGTGGTGGCAACCATAGTTCTGCTCACGTTGATCCATCCTCTTGCCCCGTGGGGAAGGTCTGGATGGGGCCGTGGAGCTCATTGACTGGAAGGGAAGCAGGAGACAAGGATGCCCGCAGGGAAAGGAGGTGAGAGCCAAAACTCAGGGGTCTCCAGTAGGAAGGATGTGGACACCTTTACCTTTTAGCAGCCAGTCCCAAGCTGCCTCAGGTGCTTGAGGCACATCACAGGGCTCAGCAGCCTTGTTTCCAGGCTGGTCCCAACATGGGGCCACTCAGGGACTGCACATCTCCTGTACAAAGCCCTCACTGTCACCAGTAGTGCCTCCCTCCCGTCCCACTCACCAGCAAGGCCCCCTGCACAGCTGGAAGAGGCACAGCCACGTTCAGGATGGAGCTGCAGATGCAAACCCTCCATCAGCTCACCTCACTCAGCGTTGCCAGGTCCCATTTGTTGCTGTTTCTCCTGTTGTAGAACCAGAATTTAGGTGAAGGCAGCTGGTGTAGGAAAGGGTGGAGGAGTTGGGTTTGTGGTTTATCACTGCTTTGGGTACCAGCCACAAATGTGGAGCTGCAGGCTGTGTGAAGTGGGTTGAGATCATCCCAACTGGCTACTTTTTGGAAGAACTCCTTGTAGGAATGCGGTGCAGTGCTGGCAACCCCCGTGTTTAACCACCGGAGCCACTGAGGGATCTCAGACCTGCTCATGGAAAGGAGCTGAGATCTGGAAGCTGTGTTTCAGCACACAAAAAGTTCCCACATGTTTCAGTCTGGGTATCTGAAGGGCTCTCAGAGGGGAGGGCTGGGCGGGGGGGAGGAATCCTGAGCCACCCTCACAGCGAGTGCTTCCCTCCCCAGCGCCTGGTGAGGATGAACATGCCGATATCCCCCGAGGATCTGACCGTCCACTTCACATCCACGCTGATGGCCCTGATCAGAACGGCCCTGGAGATCAAACTGGCCTCAGGTGAGAGGGAGGGGAGGGCACAGTCATCAGGAGGGCTCAGCCAAGGAAACAAGGGCAGTTCAGCTCCTCTGTGCCATGCCGTGGTCACACAGGGACCAGGGATGCTGAGGCCACATCTAGGCTTGGCCTTTATTATGGTACAGTAGATTCCTTGGACAGAGAAAAAAACACCCAACCAAAATCAATGCTGAGGGACTGATGCCCTGTGTAGCCCCTTCCAGAGCTTTTCCATGGCTTTGCCAGCCTCCAGCCTGCGTTTTCAGGATGAGAGCAGTTTGTATCGTCTGAGCTCTGGAAAGCCAGGAGCAGACAATTACAGTCTGCTGAGAGCACACGTGGCTCAGCCCCCAACTCATCTGCTGGCTTGGTGTCCTCCTGAAACCATGGGTGGAAATCCTCTTTCCCTATTGCCAGCCTGGCATCTGCCAACAGCTGAGGGCAAAGGGAGCCTTGGGGGCTGGCACAGAGTGGTCCTGAGCATCACTGCTGCATGGCATCCCTGGAGATCAGACTGGCCTCAGGTGAGAGGGAGGGGAGGGCACAGTCATCAGGAGGGCTCAGCCAAGGAAACAAGGGCAGTTCAGCTCCTCTGTGCCATGCCGTGGTCACACAGGGACCAGGGATGCTGAGGCCACATCTAGGCTTGGACTTCGTTATGGTGCAATAGATTCCTTGGACAGAGAAAAAAAAAAAAAAACAACCAAAACCAGTGCCCTGTGTAGCCTCTTCCAGAGATTTCCCATGGCTTTGCCAGCCTCCAGCCTGTGTTTTCAGGATGAGAGCTCTGGAAAAGCAGGATAAGACAATTAGGGTTTGCTGAGAGGCCACGTGGCTCAACCCCCAGCTCGTCTGCTGGCTTGGTGTCCTCTCCAAACCACAGGAATTCTGCTCCAGGAGGAAATCCTCTTTTCCTATTGCCAGCACCCAAGTGCAAGGGAGCTTTGGGGCAGGCACAGAGGGGGTCCTGAGCCCCTCAGCCCTTGGGGTGGCTGCATCCCTGGGGATGAGATGTGGAGATTTTTGGCCATCCCGGTGGAGAGGCCTCAAAGGAGAAGAATCCTTGTGTGTGCTCCTTGCTGTTTAACAGAAATGAGAGTTTCCACATCCCTGAACTATTCCAGCATGGGGGAAAACCAGCCCTTCCTTCCCAATTGCTCTCTGCTGGCAGCCAGGCACTGACTCCAAGTGCCCTGGACCACATTCTGCCTTGAGATAGAATTATTTCAGTGTTTAATCAGGCATTTACTTGACTTCCCAATTAAACTTCGTAATGTAATAAAACACACTGGCCTTTTCTCTGGGTCACTACAGCGTTTAATCAGCCTGGCTGGGGTCAGAACCAAGGCATGCCTGGCCACAGCACTCTTATGCCTAATTTAAAAGTTAACAGGAGGTAACAATGCTCTTACGAGCGCAGGGCAAGGCAGGGGTTGGGGTTTGTGCTTTCCTAAGCAGTTTTAGGCCAGCACTGCAACCTCTCTGTGTTAATCACCTCCCTCACATGTTTCTTAAACTGTGACGCTCTGGGCTGGCACTGCTGGAAGGAGACAAACTTCGGAGGTCACTGGGGCTCCCCAAGGGACTGAAACTCGGCGAGTGACATTGGGCATCAGCCACTCATTTCCAAGGATGCATTTAGGATTTCCCTTGGGACTTCAAGGGCCAGCACCTTATTTCAGGAGTAACTTCTGGATAAGGATGCTGAGAGTTTGTGTTATTTTTGGTTTCTGGTTACCTGGTAACTTAATGGTAACCCAAACAGCCTTTTTCATTGGAAAAGGCTCCCCCTGCTCATTTTTGGCTCTACCCTGGAAGGAACCAGAGACGAGAGCTCAGCTGATAGCGCTGGATTCTTTCTCTCTGCTGTGGGGTGTGAGGTTTTGACCTGTTGTGTTGTTATGAGCTTGTTTGAATGGGTTTCATGTGCTGCATTTAATTGAGTCTTTAGTAGGACTAACAGCCCCTTAATAAACCCTCCCTAATGAGCTACTGTGTGGGAGTTCAAACCACCGTGTAACAGAGTACCCAGAGCCTCCTCCCAGTACTTTTCTCTTGGAAAAATAATCTCTGTCATTCAGATGAACTGTTTAATTGCCTCCTGTGCAGAGCATTCAGCTGGGAGCTGCCCTGTTGGCTCACACAGCCTTTAATCACTTCCCACTGCTGCCCGGAGGCCTCACTCTGGCCCTTTGAACAGTTCTGGAGCCGCTGGTGCAGAACAACCTGCTCGTGTCTCACTGCCAAAGATTTTGGGAACAGTCGGTGGCAGAGAGGGTTTCTAACCCATCGTGGCATTGCTCAGTGGAAGGTGTCCCTGCCCATGGAACTGGAGGATCTTTAAGGTTCCCTTCCAACCCAAATCATTCCATGGTTCACGTCGAACACCTCAGGCCAAGTCCTTTGCGTCCCACCTGGGAGCTGCTGTCGCTTCCTGGGGGCACTTCCCAGTGCCCTAAAGGAGGAGGCACCTGCAGTCAGGTGCAGCAAGTCTGGGCTTAAGTTTAAGCCCCAGGTGAGAGCAGAGGGTCAGCAGGTTGAGGTGATGATGGTCCTGCTGAATTCACGCACTTTTTTCATGGAGGCAGCCACCCATTCCCTTCTCAAGGGAATGAGCTGCAGCTCATCTGCTCAAGGGAATCTGCTGCAGCTGCGCTGGCTCGCCGTTCCCGAGGAATGGCAGGATGAGGATGCAAACGCTGCCAGGACGAGGGTTTTCACTCTCCTTCCTGTGCTTCTCCCCTCCCTCTCTGCAGGTGGAGTTAAACAGCACCAGTGTGATGCTGAGCTGAGAAAGGAGATCTCCCTGGTTTGGCCCAACCTGTCCCAGAAGACTCTGGATTTGCTGGTGCCTCCTCACAAACGTAAGTGGTTCAGCAGCAAGCACTGGATCCGTCCCACACACTCAAGCAGCCCAGAAAAGTTTCTCCTTCCTTGCCCGAGCTGTTCCAAGCCTCATCTGGGCCCACAGTCATCTGGAATCAGCCTCTTGGCGTCCTCTGTGCTGCCATGCCGTGGTCACACAGGGATCAGAGAAGCCAAGGTCACATCTAGGTGTGGATTTCATGATGCTACAGGAGATTTCCTGTGCACAGGGGAAAAAAACCAACCCCAAAGCAGTGCCAAGAAGGCCAAGAGTGTGGCCATTTCCAGGGGCTTTTCCATGGCTTTGTCAGCCTCCAGCCTGTGCCTTGCAGGATGGGAGAGCAGTTTCTCCCATCTGAGCTCCGGAAAACCAGGAGAAGAAAAACTGCAGTTTGCTGAGAACTTAGGGAATCGGAAGTGAGGTGTCTGGGGGCTAAAGGCCCTTGTGTTGGTGATGCCCTGGGAGGATGTGCTGAGAAAATGGAAAGTTTTGCCCAGCCACGGGTTCTGGATTCCTGATTGATGAGGAGCGGTGCAGAGCAATAAAGGGACTGTTAATTAAGAGAAATGAGGGAGCTGAGGAGGTGCAAAATCAGTGGGTAGTGGCTGTTGAAGTGTTTCCCTGCCCTCCTTTCTTGGTGTCTGTGTATCTGCTGCCCCAACTCCCTGCTCCGTGGTAAATGCTCCCATTGGTGGGTTGGGAAGGGCTGGTTCTGGGTCTCCGAGGGTGGAAAAAGACATCTGGAAAAATGAAATGCTCTTTAAATGTACATTTAGTCCATTATGCCCAGGTTGACTGTAATTCAAACAAAGAGGATAAAGGCTTTTTTTCCCTTGGTAAAAAGCTGGCTGTGGATCTGGCATGAATGTAGCAGTTCTCTCAGCAATGCTTACGATGCCACAGAGGTTTCCTGCCTGATTTTTGCTACGTGATCTCTGTGTTTCATCTCAGATGGGAGAGGCAGCAACAGGCAAAGAGCTGAAGAAGTCTATAGTAACCTTTTACTCATCGTTTTTTTTTCCTTCCCCCACTTTCCTGTGTCTGTTTTGCCTCATTATTCTGGCGTTTCTTCTCCCCTCTCCTTGTTTTTCACACCCATCTGCTGCTGTGTCTTTGCTTTTTGGCTTATCCTGCTCTTCTCATCCTTTGACGTGTTTCGATGTCTCACTCTCCCCTGGCAGCTGATGAAATGACTGTGGGGAAGGTCTACGCGGCGCTGATGATATTTGACTTCTACAAGCAGAATAAGAACAGCAGGGAACAAGTCCAACCCCCTGGAGGCCTCTGCCAGGTACCCACCAAAAAGGTGTTTCCCTCCATCCTCCCTCTTGGGCAGCCCCTTCTCCAGCACTGAGCAGCTCTCACCAGCAAGTTTCATCCAGAAAGTCTGGATTCTTCTCCGGGCAGGGTTGGAAGATGCTGCCTCACAAATCGAAACCTCTCCTGAAAGTCTCTCTCAAAAACTATTAAAGAAAAAAATTGTTACAGTTGCCTTTTCCGGTAGATCCAGAAAGGTCTTCTCCAAAAAAAAATGTCAGCTGATGTTTGACAGTCTAAATCCTCTTTCCAGAAGTGGCCCAGACACTGGGGAACACCAGAAGATTTCTTTGGGGGCATCAAAGAATTAGTGAGTTTGGGTGTAAAATGTTTTAAGTTACTTTTGAAGATGGGAGTTACTCAAAATCGTTTTGGCTCTGATAGGTTTTAAGTTTTTCTGCAGTTTCTTGGAAGTATTTCTTGAAAATATTTCCGCCCTGAGTTCAGGTCAGTTGGTTAAAACTTGGTGCTGATCATGCCAAGATCAGTTAAGAGTTGGACTCTGTTATCCTTGGGGATCCCTTCCAACTCCGAATATTCTGTGATATTTCCACACGAATGGCTTGGGATTGAAACCTCAGGGGTTTCCAGTGGGACAAATACCTGTTGTTTTTAGGATGATGATCCAGCTGAGCTCCAGCACGGCACAGAGAATCCGTCCTGTTACATGGGTGGCTGCAGCAGACCCAGTGGCACAACCTGGATTGCACAGCCCCTCTGCTCCCATCCCTGCGGGAAATCCCAGGCTGGGAGAGCACTTGGAGGGATGGGGGGGCTGCAGCACGGCTTGACTTGTACAAAGCTGGGGGCAGCAGGTCCTTCAGAGCCTCTCCCAGCCGTGGTCTGGCTGGGCTGGGCTTTGGGCTGGGCTCATCTCCCAGCGTGGAAAAGGGGACTTGTATTAAAAGCACTTCAACCCGTCCCAGCTCTGTCTCTGACACCCTTCCCTTGTGCTTGGCAGCCCGGCCCAGTGTCCCTGTTCCACCCCTTGAAGGCCACCCTGGAGCAAACCCAGCCCACGTTCAACAACGCCAAGGCCTTCCTGCGCCAGAAGAGCTCGGCCTCCCTCAACAACGGGGGTGCTCTGTGAGTATCCCCTGACCCCCCACAACGCCCTCACGGACAAGGGTGTGTCCATCAACCCCGGTTCAGTGGCTCTGGAGGTGGGAACACCAAGACCAGCAGCCCCTTCGCACCATGGGTGGGACAGTTCCCGTCGGTGGCTTCCAAAACACCTCCGTCTGCCTCTGCTTCCCGCTGCTGCCTGGGGTGGAACATCGGGGTCCCCAGACCTTCGTGTTTCCTCACTGGTCTCCTTGGAATCCTCATTGCAGAGCTTTCCATTGTGGGTAGTTGTGAGTGTGAGTTTCCTTGCAGGAGTTTGGGATCATTGCAAAGCAACCAAACTGACCCCAATCCACCAGTGAGTCCTTGGGAGTCCAGAGGTCCTTGGGAACAAGGTCATCCCTCGAGCTCAGGGCACTTGGTAGCAGCAAGAGCTTCTTTAGACTTACCACGACAGAATGTGTCTCTTCGGGCAAAACAATCCCTCCCCAGAGAGCCATCCAGGAGGTTCTCGGTGCAGTGATCCCTAATGAATTCTCTGTTTCCTGCTCTCCAGGTGACTTTCTTCCAGGTCACACAACTGCTGTGGATTTTTAGGGATAGACATCTGAGGTTTAAACATCCCAAACAACCCTGATGGGGTCGGGGGGGCATTTTCGAAGCCACCAGTGGCTCAGCAGTGAAACCCGTGGGTGCCACTGGACTTCGAGTGAATGTCCTTTAGTTTTGGTGTTTGGCCACTGTCCCAGCTGTCCTGCTCACAGGATTGGCCCGAGTTCCGAAATTCTTCATTCTCCTTCATCAGGAATTAAGTCACAGCAATTGGTTTCCTCAGTTACTGATAAAAAAAAAAAGTAAAAAATGGCTGTTGTGATTTCCTTGTCCTCGTGGGATCTTCAGGCTCTACAGGACGTGATCCTGGGAAAACCCAGGGGACCCGATAGTTCCACCAGCAGCTCCGCCCGTCCCACGACTGGTCTCCCACGTTTGCCACCCCGGGAGTTCGGCAGAATCGTCTCTGTGAGAGAGTTAAATGTTTTTCCCTCTCTTCCTTCCAGCAGACCTGCCCCAGAGGGTGGGATCAAAGAGTCCAGTTCCTGGGGGACCCAGCGCACCCAGGACGTGTTTTACGAGACCAGGACACCAGCCTTTGAGCGGGGCCGCTCCGAGGAAATCCCCATCGAACGGGTGAGCGGACGGGAAGGGCAGGGGATGGTGAGGTGCAGGAGGCTGCAGAACCGTGGTGGAACTTTTAGGAGCCTTGGAAAATGTTCAGGCAACCGGGCGAAGAGAGGGTGGCGTGCGTTAAACGATAGATCTGCAAGGATTGCTCTTACAACCCCAAGTATGCTGGTGGGGGGAAAACACAAATCCCAGCAGCTTCCACAGCCTGAGAGCTGTGATGGGGACACCCTTTTCGTGGAATTCTGTCTTGCTGCAAGAGGTTACCTAAGGTTATCTCTTCCCATTATCTCGGTCCCAGTATCATCAGTGTCCCAGCTCGGGTGAAGGGTTTCACAGGTCCCAGCTGGGGCTCGTGGCTGCTGGAAGAGCCTGGCCCACTGCTGTCCTTGCTGCAGAAAGCCCAGCAGACAGAGTAACCTTCTCCACAGCTCTTCATTTACCCTCTTTCCCATACCACCATCTCCTCACGACGACATCAAACCTAGCAAAGCATGCTCAGGTGACGGCTTCAAAGCTGATATTCATGTTCTTGCTACTGAAAACATGTCATGTTTCCATCAGGTGGTAGAAATGAGGGAAATCAGCCCCACAGTTGCCAATGGAGAGCCCCAGCCAGGCCTGGAGAGCCAGGGCCGGGCGGCCTCCATGCCACGCCTGGCTGCCGAAACTCAGGTGAGCGGGGGAGACCTCACTGCTGGAGGGGGTCAGGAACTCAGGGTCTTCTCTCTCTGCTTGTTGTGTTGCTCGTGGATGTTTGTTTTGAGGAGATGTTTGCTCGTCTGGAGACGGGAAACCTTCATTCCAGCGCGTATTGGTGTGTAGTCACGGCGCTGTCCCCAGTTTTGCTCATCCCTGGTAGCAGCAAAAAGCCACCCAGAGGGATCCTCCTGGCTGGGGCTGAGGGCTGCCCACCCAAGGGGGTCCTCACTGACTGGGGGCAATGCCACTTGCCGGACTGTGTTCCTGAAAGACAGATATATCCCATTGCCAGCTGCGTGTCATCCTCAGACAGCCCAGCAGGACATGCTCCTGTGCCTTGGCCTTGAAAAAATCAGGAGATGTGCTGTGACTGTCTTAGGTGAATGTAGGAGAGAACGGCAGGGAGCCTGTGCCTGGAATGCTGCACTGGGACACTGAGCATCCCCCTGGTTTTTCCTCTTCCCACCGTACTCAGCACGTGCTGTGCTGTACTCGTCCAGTGAAATGGTGCTGAGGATTTCCCTTGTGTAGCTTTTCCTAAAGAAATCCCATAGAGTTGACTTCTACAGCTATTTGTGGACACTGCTTAGAGTGTAGGGTGTCAGAGACCATTTTTGGCCATTCCACGTGTTCATTGCTGACGGTTTGTCCCAAATACTCTCCAGCCACTGTCCTGCCTGCTGCGTGTCAGAACATCTCACCACTCATGCCGTGTCTCATTCCAAGGGCCTGATCCCATAATCAGGAGGGAGCAGCCTGGGTTTGGGGGCTGTTCCCATTGCTCTCCATGGGAACCAGAACATGAAAGAGCTGCTGCACCCTGAAACTCAAAGCCTGTGCTCTGCACACGCAGCAGCAGCTCCAGCACATGGAATCTTTGTGCTCCCAGCAGGGAGCCTGTGCCTGGAATGCTGCATTGGGACACTGAGCATCCTCCCTGTTTTATCCTCTTCCCACCGTGCTCAGCACATGTTGTACTGTGAGTTTGGCCAGTGAAATGGTGCTGAGGATTTCCCTTGCGTAGCTTTTCCTAAAGAAATCTCATCAGAGAGTTGGCTTTTACGGCAGCTCGTGTGTGTAGGGTGTCAGAGACCATTTCTGGCCATTCCACGTGTTCGTTGCTGACTGTTCGTCCCCAGTGCTGTCCAGCCACTGTCCTGCCTGCTGCGTGTCAGAACATCTCACCACTCATGCCGTGTCTCATTCCAAGGGCCTGATTCGTAATCAGGAGGGAGCAGCCTGGGTTTTAGGGGCTGTTCCCATTGCTCTCCACGGAGAGAAATGGAAGAATGCAACACGAAAGATCTGCTTCAGCCTAAAACTCAAAGCCTGTGCTCTGCTCACGCAGCCGCAGCTCCAGCACACGGAATCTTTGTGCCAGCTTGCTGGGGCTGGCACAGGCTGCCCCTCAGCAGTGAATTTCCCAGCTGGCTTCGGAAGCCGCAGCCTTTGTGTGAGCTGGGATTCGCTGTGTTATCAGGAGCACATGCTTAATAAAACCACCAGACCCCAAAACAAACCCATCCATCCTCCCTTCTCTCTTCCAAGAACAAAGTTATCCTTTATTCATTCTACAGCCCCAGTAGCATCTTCCCTTGCAGGGGGATGCAGTTGGCAGCAGCAAGGCCAGCAGCACAAGCCTTTCCTTGGGAGACTCCTCTCCATGGGATCAGATTCTGCAGAATGGAGTGTCCCTGGCAGAAGGGTGGTTGGTTTTCCCCCAGGGCGTCGCTGCCCCTCGGGAAAGTGCCTCAGTCTGGTTGTGAATCAGGCCCGGAGCAGCAGAGCAGATCTAACCTCATTTGATAATACATGTGTAAATAATAATGGTCGTGGCTTCGGGCAAATAACTGACGTACTTTCTGTGTGTGTCTCC
>VXAY01005477.1:44353-54657 GCA_013399855.1 Oxyruncus cristatus
GGCGGGTGAGTGGCCCGGACACCCCGTCGGCGGCCGCGGCTCCGCAGGGATGCGGTTCCCGGGGATGGGGGTGCGGGCGGTGCATCCGGGCCGTGCTCTGGGATTCCCGGCTTTCCTGGGATTACATGGGGTGAACGTGACCCAGCCCAGGTCCTGCCCAGCCCTCACGCCGTGGCAGCGTCCTCCCCAGCCTCGCCACCATCCCAGTGGGAGGTGTTGGCAGACTGGCACCCCAAAAGGGAGTTTCCCTGGTCTCCACCCCACATCTGCACTGGGGGCAGAAAGGCTTCCCCCGGTGCCAGGGGCTGCTGGGGGGATCCTGGGGTGGGGCAGGCAGGGTGGGACTGTCTTTGGGGGTGTCACCGTGGCACAAGGGTCCCGCTGGCACAGCCATCCCTGGAGCGGGGTGTGGGTCCCTCTCCCTGGGGGGCAGAGCAGCCAGGATTGCCGGGATTTGTGTGTGGCTCCTTGGATGTCTAAAATCATGGAATCGTGGACTGGTTTGGGTTGGAAGGGACCTTAAAGATCATCCAGTCCCACCTCCTGCCGTGGGCAGGGACACCTTCCACCAGCCCAGGTTGCTCCAAGCCCTGTCCAACCTGGCCTTGGACGCTCCCAGGGATGGGGCAGCCACAGCTTCTCTGGGCAACCTGTGCCAGGGCCTCCCCACCCTCACATTTGACTGAGCATCATCCAGGGGTGTGGATTAACCCTTTCATCACTGTTGCACGGGCTGAGGCAAGTCCTGAGCTCAGGAAAGTTTTCAGGTTTTGTTGTAGATCCAAACGGTGCATGGGGCAGAGCCCTCCAAATGTGTGGGTTTCTCAGGCTTTGGGCTAAAACAAGACACTTCTTTGGTGCTGAGGCTCTGGCTCTCCAGCCAACCCCTCCTGATGGAGCAGTTCTGCTCCAAGGAAGGCCTGTGTAGCACAGATCCAAGAAATATCCTCAAGGAGCAGGATGGGGAGCGAGGGGCAGCTGCTGCAGAGCTTGGTTGGCCTTCCTGACCTTGGAGCTGGGCTTGGCTTCCCGAGCCAGAGCAGTGACCTGTGGCACTCCTGGGGCTGGCTGGGGGCTTTGTGCACTGATCCTGGGTCAAGTGGGGAATATTGAAGTGTGGAGGGAGTGCCAGAGCAGAGCAGCTCATCACTGGAGCTGGGACTTGGTGTTCAAAGCTGGTGAGGCCTTGCTGAGGTTCCACGTTCCCTTTGCTCCATGCAAAGGGGACATGGCATGTGGCAGTTGTGAGACTTTAGGCTTGGGAGGAAATTAGGATCCATTTCTTAGGTGGATTCATTAGAAAATAAGGATCCCCTTCTTTCGTCACTCCAGCTCGGTCAGGATATGGATATTTCTTGATGCCTCCTGGTTCTCTGCTTGGGTTGGGGCAGCAAGGACTTGGCATTCCTGCAGCATCACTGGCGTGGAGGTGGCACCATCCCCTCCCTGGTGTCCAGGTGGAGGGGTGGTTTTCCTGGATGACACTTGGGAGAGGTCGGTGTCTGAGTACATGAGCCCCAGCTGGGGCTTTGGGCTGTGAAAGAAGGAGTTTAATCCATCTGGGAGGGAACCTGCGCTGTGGCCATGTGGTGTGTTTGTAGCAATCACCAAAAGGTGAGGGGCCAGGAGGGCTCAGAGTGCCAGAAATGGGTGGGAAGAGACTCCAGTGTGCTGGGAATGGGGATGCCTGGTGTCCTGCCCCTTGGGAGCACTGTTCCCCCGGAGCACAGCTATGCTCTTTGATCAAATCCATCCCTTGAGCTCTAATCCATATGTTACCTGGAGCAGCAAGTCGGTCTGGAAATGGTGGAGAAGTTGATTTTCAAGGGAGCAAGTCTTGAACTTACACCTCTTTTTTGTGGTTTCATAGAATCCCAGAACGGTTTGGGTTGGAAGGGACCTTAAAGCTCATCCAGTGCCCCCCCCTGCCATGGGCAGGGACACCTTCCACCAGCCCACGTTGCTCCAAGCCCCATCCAACCTGGCCTTGGACACTCCCAGGGATCCAGGGGCAGCCACAGCTTCTCTGGGCAACCTGTGCCAGGGCCGCCCCACCCTCACAGCCAAGAATTCTTTCCCAGTATCCCATCTCTCCCTGCCCTCTGGCAGTGGGAAGCCATTCCCTTTGTCCTGTGCCTCCCTCCCTCATCCCCACTCCCTCTCCAGCTCTCCTGGACCCCTTTAGGCTGTGGAAGGGGCTCTGAGATGTCCCTGGAGCCTTCCCTTCTCCAGCTGAACCCTCCCAGCTCTCCCAGCCTGGCTCCAGAGCAGGAGGGCTCCAGCCCTTGGAGCATCTTTGTGGTCTCCTCTTGTTCTTTTTATTCTGGGAGTTGCACCAATTCCCGAGTGAGGCCCCTGCAGCGCTGTGGGTCCGTGATGGGGGGGGGAAAGGTGGCACTGACAAAGCTTTGCTGGGTTTGGGGTGCTCTGGGGCTGCCTCTGAGCATCCCCTCTCCAAGCCCTGAGTGCCCAGACGTGCCAACACCAGTGGGAACAACGTGAGGGTCTCCAGGGCTTTGCTGAGCTCACCCCACACCAGCAGGAGATGCTGTGGTTGAGGAGGAGGAGGAGGAGGAAGGGGGAAAGCTCTTGGTGCAGTGGGAACCTCGTGGCTCTGGGGCTCCCGGGAGCTGCTTTTCCCTCCCGAAGTGCCACAAACAACAGCTGCAACCCTGCCCTGCGAAACACAAACCTCCCCAAACCACCCCAGAAAAAATCCTGCCTGGGAACGGGACCCAGAAACGAAAGCGCTCGAGCAGTTTGCCATTAATTAAAGCTTAGGGTCGTCCAATTAGAATCGGCTTAATGAAGGGCTGCGTTCTCCTGCAGATGGGATTTCTTGCTTGAGGGTGGGTGGAAATAGTCTGTCAGGAAATTATCCTGCTGGAGGTCTGGTGCTCTGAAATGTGGGAGCCGGAGTTGGGCAGCGAAGCCCCTCAAATCTGGGGTGTTTTGGTTCCGTGTGTTTGTGTTGAGGATGTTTGCATGGACTTGGTAAAATGACGTGGAATCTCGTGTAAATATGCGAAATCAGATATAAATTGGGATGTGTTTGTAGTGTCTGTGGGTGTCTGGTTGCATGTGTTTTGTATATATTTTATATATATAAATATAGGTTTATGTATTATTTTATGCATTACTCGTTTTATATTATACATTATATTCAATTTAATTATATATGATATATAATTCTATATATTATATATTCTATATATTCTATTCTGTATTATATATATTTATAAATATATATGGTATACAGTATATATAATATATATTATATATAAATATATATTTTTTAATAGAGAGAGAAATGTAAAGCTTTACAAAATGATGATAATCTTAACCAGTTATATATTATATGTATTTATGAATATACATTGTAAAGAGTATATATAATATATACTGTATAAAATATATATATTTTTATAGAGAGAGAAATATATATATTTTTATATCATGTTTGTGGCTGTGCCTGTGTAAAGCTTTACAAAATGATGATAATCTTAACCAGTTATATATTATATGTATTTATGAATATACATTGTAAAGAGTATATATAATATATACTGTATAAAATATATATATTTTTATAGAGAGAGAAATATATATATTTTTATATCATGTTTGTGGCTGTGCCTGTGTAAAGCTTTACAAAATGATGATAATCTTAAAACCAGTTTCAAGTCAAGGTTCTTAAAACTCCAGAAATACCAGAAATGGATTCTTCATGTCACCTCCACGTGACCTTCCGCTATGGATGGTCATGGAGTCCTCAAGCAGGCAATTATGTGGTATTATTGATTTTTTCCCCCGACAAGACCCTAAATTGTGCGTTTAAAGAGGCATAAATAAACACAGTGGTCACTGCCTCTACCCCACACAGAGCATCTGGGAGCCTGCCCTGTGTCCCTGTGAGGGCAGAGCAGGAAGGATCGAACTTTTGGGGCTCTCAGGAGTTGTGAGAACCCCAGACAGACCCCCCCAGGTGTATTTTGGCAGCGCAGCTTTTATCCCCAAGGTCCTCCGTGGGCTCCTCTCCAAGGATTTGTGCGCCAGAGGCTGGAGGGAAGAGCCCACCTGGGTCTGTTGTGCTTCGGCGCCTTTTGAAGAACCCCCTTACCTGAAATCAGATTTTCCTGAGAATCCGTTTCCGGGATTACCTGCTGGATGAGAAAGAGCCCTTTTCCACCCTAAAATCTTCCAGTCCTTTTGTCCAGGAATCGTTGCTGCTTCTTCTCTCAGACAAAGGCACAGACATCCTCCGTTGCACTTGATAATTTGGGGTTGTTTGGTTGTCCCCCCCTTGCACTGAGCTGGGTGCAGGGGGTGCCCCTGGCCTGGGTGCTTTGGGAACCCAACCTGGAAGTGGCTCCCGTTTCCTCTGGAGGAGAAGGCCCTGCCCCTGAGGTGACACTGCCTTCAGGAGTGGCGTGAGGGGGACATTTTCATGGTGCCCCCTCTGCCACCACTTTCTTCCCAAGGTGGTGGGAGACACCTGACCCTTATGGTAAAGCCATAGGGGATGGGGACATGGGGACACTGGGGAACAGGGACACTGGGGGGGCGGGTTCATACCCAGAGCTGGCACCGCTCCGGGGTGCCGTGTCCAGCTGCCTTCTGCTGTGCTGTTTGCCTTGGCCAGACCTGAGCTGTTTGGACTGAAAAGTCTCTCTCCTACATGTCTGCCCCGTGCTGAATTGTCTGAAAACTTCCAGCCCAAACTGCCCAGCCATTCCCAGGATCCCCAGCCATTCCCAGGGTCCTCACCTTCAGCGTGGGTTGGTGTTTCTGGAAGCTGGCGCTCGTACCTGAGGTTTGGCAGCATCCCCACCAGACCCTTCCAGATTAGACCAAGTTATAAACTCTTAAGCTTTTTTTCACCAAGTTATAAAATCTTAAACTTTTCCACAGGCCTCATTTCCTAAAACCTCTCTCTCCCTCTGGATGCAGGTGTGGATCCTGCCCTGAGCCAGAGCCGGCATTCACAGCCCAAATCCCCTTTTGTGCCACCACAGAGCACAGAGGGATGCTAGTGCTGATTCCACCCTATTTTTCTCCATGTTAGTGGGTGGAAATCATCCCATTTAAATTCTGGGGGAGGTTTTCAAGGGTGAGTAAGTGCTGTTCCTTAGGGGGAGATTTTCTCGAGGAGAAGCGTGATGGCTAAGCCACATGCTGCAGGTTTGTGATCAGATCAGCTTACCAGGAGCTGAGCCAGAGGAGACAAGCATCGTTCCCATGGAAAAATGAACAGCCTGACCATGTGCTGTTAGACCTAAACCAGAGCCTGCCCTTGCTGGAGCACTGACAGGACCCTCCAGCTCCCAGCAGTCAAGCCCAAGCTAAGCCAGGCTTGTTTTAGGTGAGGTGGAAGATTCCAGGGGCAGACGCAGGATTTGGTGTGAGAAGCAGCTCGGAGTGGCTGCCCACACCCCCTTCCTTGGGCAGGCTCCCAGAAAGCCCCTAATTTCTTGCAGGAGGAGCCACCATCTGCTCCTGGTTGAGGTCCTGGCCGTGGGGGCTGACGTAACGGCGTTCCACCCTCGGCTGAGGAAGCCAGAGCCCCTTGTGTCTGTTCAGAGTGTGCTATATATAAATATATATATAAATATATACACATGCCGGGAATCTTGGCTCTCCCAGCCCTGCAGTCAGTGCAGGGCCGGGGGGGTGGCACTGCCTGTGTGGGCAAGGGGTGCTGGCTGTGGGAGCACTGGCAGGAGCTGGGAAGGGTTGTGGCTCAGCTCCGAGGAGAGGAGCCCCTTCCCTCGACACTGGGGTGTATGGGGTCGTTTGCTCCTCAGGGGATTGGTTTGGGGCTTGTCTGGGAAAGAAAACCCTTTGGAGAACTGGTGGATATCAGTGGATTCTTGGGTGCTGGGCTCAGCCCCCGTGGCCCTGGCTGGGTGCAGGCTCAGGGCTCCATGGGGGAGTGATTCCTCCTCCACAGGGATGCTCTGGCACTTGGGGTTTGCTGCTGTTGCAGCTCTTGCCCAGGCGGGTGGGCAAAGGGGCTCTCCCTGCTCCTGCTTCTCAGCCCTGTCAACATGCTGGGGACAGATGTGAGTGGAAAAACCTCATTTCCTTCCCCTAAAAAGAGAGCAGATGGATGTTCACCCAACCTACCACCCTGAGCAAGATTGTTATGCTTTTTTGGTGCTTTTCTCCCTATTTTTAACCAAGCCAGGATGGCCAGGCTGGCTCTGTCCCCTTCCTTCCCATCGCACTGAGTGTGGGAGAGCTCCGGGGGAGGCTGAGCATCCCTGGCCCTGCGGCTGCTCCGGGGGGCAGAGCAGCACAGTGGGACCCCGTGCTGCCCTGGGCTCTGCTTTGCCTTTGAGATCAGTCAGGGATTCCGGCAGAGGGAAGTGCTTCCTGATTGCCAGCTGGTGGCAGAGGGATTCCTTGTCCCACCATTCCTTCATTGTGCAGGGGCTTCATTCAACCTGCGCTGCTGAAAAGCTTTGCTCTCTTCTGGTCATCAGTTAAGAAAAAAAGCCACTTGAAGGCTTAAGCACCCTCCTCCCCCGCCTTTCCCCGCTCCAAGGACTCGAGAGAGCCACAAAGTGACAAAAATCAGCTTCTGTTTAGGGCACATCAACCTTGACGGTGGGTCTCTGCCCACAATGAAGGTAATTAGTGCAGCACTAATTGCCCACGTGGAGCTTTGCCTCTGTCCGGGTCCCTCCCTGCAGGGGAATTCCTGCGGGGTTAAAGGCCACCTCAGGACACATCCAGCTGATCCTGGTGCTGCTGGGGACAGGGGTGCCCTGGGACCTGGCTGTGGGTGCTGGGGGGGTGATGGGAGGTGGGTGGCAGCGGGGAGGGACAGGGTGGGATGGAGGGATGAAGCGGGACAGAAGGAGGGACCAGGATGGAGGGACACAGCAGGACAGAGGACACAAGAGGCCAGAAGGACGTGCCAGGATGGAAGGACACATCAGCCCCTCCCCCTGTGGCCACAAGTGTCTTTCTCTGCTCAGCTTGGCCCCAGTGACTTTGCACTCAGCTGCAGTGGCCCCACGGGAAGGAGAGCCAGGGATGGCTGTGCTGGGTTGGATTTCTTCTCCCTGATTTCCTGTCCCCTCTACTCCCTGCCCCTGGTGCCTGGAGGGGGCAAGGACACCTGAGGTGACAGGATGGCTCTCTGGGGGGCTGCAGTGTGTTGGGGTGCTCAGCAGCCTGACCCCCATCAAACCAGATCACGGGGCCATGGCATGACCCAGGTTGGGAGGAACCTCAGAAGATCACCTGGTCCAACCTCTGTGGGTGGGGGAGCCCAGAGGAGGTGCTGCAGCACCCTGTCCATTGTGTCTTGAAAACCTCCTGCCATGAGGGAGTCCACCACGTCCCCAGGGAGGTTCTGAGACTGATTGTTCTCACCAAAAGAATTCCTTCTTGCATCACTGGCCCAGGTTGCTCCAAGCCCTGTCCAACCTGGCCTTGGACACTCCCAGGGATCCAGGGGCAGCCACAGCTTCTCTGGGCAACCTGTGCCAGGGCCGCCCCACCCTCCCAGGGAAGGATTCCTTCCCAGTATCCCATCTAAACTCATCCCCTTGATGAGGGTGGGCAACACAATCCCATGTCAGGAAGGGCCAAACCTCGTGTAGCTCGAGTAGCTCTCACAGCTTCTTGGCCCCTGGATATTTTCCCCTCAATGGCACAGGGACATTCCTGCCATCAAAAAAAGTGTTGGCAGGAGATGCTGCTGCCAGGAGCAGAGTCCTGGGGTGAGGCTGAATCACATTCCCATGGGGTGTCAGCCCATTCCCCGGCTGGTGTGAACCTCTGTGTCCATGCAGCCTTTTTTCCTGCCCTAAGGAGCCCCCAAAATCTGCATTTCTGTTCTCTGGAGAGCTCTGTTTGGCGGTGGGAACCCAGCACTAGGGATGGGACCTCAGTTCATCCCCTTCTCAACCTGCTGCAGGGAAATTGCAGGGGTTGGGCACAGCTCAGACAGATTTAGCCCAGGGGAAAACACTTGATTTTTGTTGCTTTCACCAGAGTGTGAATGAAGTCATTTTTTTAAAAAAATCATTTTTGGTCTTTTAAAATCATCCAAGTAGCACTTTCTGTTTTCTTAGGGGGGAAAAAAAAAAGTGTAGGGAGGTGATTAATTTTTATCAGTTGGAATCTGACTGCCCTCCTGACTGGCACTACCAGAGATCCACCTCCCCATTCCCAGACATGTTCCAAAGTTGAGACATTGAGATAAGGCAGGAAATATTTCCTTGGGGACTTGGAGAAATAGGAGAAGGAGGGAGGTGATATATGGCAGAGACATCTTAAAGCACTTCCCTCCCAAACTCATCCATGACACATGCAGGGATAATCCCTCCTGCTGCTCTGCAGGGAGGAGGAGGCAGCTGATGCTCCTCCCCAGAGCTGGCAGAGAAAACCTGGAGAGCATGGGGGGAAAGCAGGGAAGGGCCTGGGATCTTCCACACCGGATGGTTTGATGGGATAAGCCCAGTATCCCTGATTATTTAATTTTTGGGGGATGGGGAAAGGTCTGGTTCTGGATACCTGCTGGCCTGGCTTGGAGAGAGGATGCAATGAGGCTGGAACAGGATGGTCTTTAAGGTTCCTTCCAACCCAAACCATCTTTAGGGTTCCTTCCAACCCAAACCATCCTGGGATTCTGGGGTTCCATGGCTGGGGACGAGCCAAGGACCAGCAGGTACCGAGAGCTCTTCCCTTTGAGAGCTCCCTGGCGCGGGGGCTCCATAAATGTCAGTGCAACAACCAGCGTCCCGTGGGTGATTCCTGGGAAGTGGAACATCCACAGCCTCTGAAGCTGGGAGCAAACTGGGCAGCAGTGGGATGGGGTGGCTGTGGCCCAGAGCAGGGCTGTGACTGCCTGGTTTTCGGCCCTGCAGTAGCTGGGTTGTTTCTCTGCCCGTGGTTTCCATCCCCAAAGCAGGGAGGGGAGCCAGACAAGACACCTTCCCTCCTCCTGCAGGGATCCGAGCTGGGATCTCTGCAAGACAAAGCACAGCCAGGCAGTCAGTTCTGTTCCATCAGCTCCTCTCTCTCTCTGCCTTTTTTTTTTTTCTTTTATAACCTGCTAGACATGGTGTTTGAAAGAAGGGCTGTTATTTTGCCAGCTTGCTCTGTCTGGCGCTTCAGCATTCCCCCTCTCCCAGCCCTGGGAGTGCCAGGTTTGTGCCACTGCAGTTTCAGCAGAGAGCTCTGGATTACAGTGGAGAACTGCAGGAGCTGATGGGCTTGGAGCAGATCCCACCAGCCAGGGAAAACCGCTGGGCTGCAGGACAGGAGCTGAGGGGACATGACTTGCCCCTGGAAGGGCTAAATCAGAAGAGAGAGAAGAAATCTCAGGCACGAAAATCAGAGAGGAGTAAGGAGAATTTATAGGAATATTCTCTGTGTGGGACCCAGAGCTGATGTGTCTGGGGGCAGAGGAGGGATGGAGGGGTTCACCTGGAGAAGAGAAGGCTCCAGGGAGACCTCAGACCACCTTTGAGGGCCTAAAGGGGCTCCAGGAGAGCTGGAGAGGGACTGGGGACAAGGGATGGAGGGACAGGACACAGGGAATGGCTTCCCACTGCCAAAGGGCAGGGTTAGATGGGATATTGGGAAGAAGTTTTTTATTAGGAGGGTGATAAAACACTGGCACAGGTTGCCCAGAGATGCTGTGGCTGCCCCTGGATCCCTGGAAGTGTCCAAGGCCAGGTTGGACGGGGCTTGGAGCAACCTGGGCTGGTGGAAGGTGTCCCTGCCCATGGCAGGATGGTCTTTAAGGTCCTTTCCAACCCAAACCAGTCTGTCATTCCATGATTTCCATCCCTCTATCAACAGTTAAGTGTGTTTATACTGACAGGTTGTGGCTGTTCAGAGTGAAAGAAACACATTTTGTTATGATTTTTTCTGCTTTCCTGCTGCTGAGCCTTTGTTACTAAGCCACGTTTTTCCATGGCAACTTCCTCTGGGAGTGGGAAATGCTTGATTAAAGAGACAGGTTAAATGAGTTGCCATCTAACGAAGGCATCTGTGCCCAGGAGTGAAACCTGTGCTTTGACAGAGCTGCATTACTAATAGTTTTTTGAAGTCCTTGAATGGATCAATTAAACAGCTGGGCTTTGCCTGTGGAAATGCTGGGCTTTGTTTTGGCAGGGGGAGATGTCGCAGGGCTGAGTGAGATGTTCCGTAATGAGAGCCATTAAAAGGTCATTAGCGATGCACAGGGGTTTGGAAGTCAGATCTCGCTTTCTGGCAGCGAGTTTTGTGTGAGCAGATTGTTAAACAACTCCTGGGCTTTTTCTTTTCTTTTTCTTTCCTTT
>VXAY01005477.1:54945-90473 GCA_013399855.1 Oxyruncus cristatus
TCCCTTCCCAAACCTTCCCTTCCCAAACCTTACCTTCCCAAACCTTCCCTTCCCAAACCTTCCCTTCCCAAACCTTCCCTTCCCAAACCTTCCTTTCCCAAACCTTCCCTTTCCCCTTCCCCTCTCCCTTCCCCTTCCCCTTCCCCTCCAGCAGGGTTTGGACTGCACTCTCAGGGACAGGATGGGATTGTTGGGGTGCCTGTGCAGGGCTGAGGGTTGGACTGGATGATCTTTGTGGGGCCATTCCCCCGTTCCATGATCCTGTGATCTCCCCACACACCAGTGGGAAGCAGAAGCCATCCTGATCCTGGAAAACCGCATTCTGTGCTCTCATGGCAGGACCTGTGATGCTCCCCCCGCCCCCCCCTCACAGGTTAAGCCCTTAAGCTGCTAAACTTGGCTTGGAGCAAAGTCTTCCTTAGTGGCTCCTTGTAAAGCAGAGCTCAGGGCAGGCACTTGTCTGCATCCATATGAACAGGCTCATTTTAGAATGCCTGGCTCCTGCTTTTCTGCTCCGAATGAGTGGACCCTTGGGAACTCCACACCTTCTGCAGTAAAAGTGTTGTTAATTTTCTTCCACAGCTCTGCTGGTTTTCCCTGGAGCCTCCCACATGGGCTCTGCCACCCCATATGTTGGCTGGATATATTATTTCGTTGCTGCTGGCCCGCCTCGAGCCTGGGCTGTGGTAGAGTTTCAGTTGCTGGGAAGACTTGGAATCCAGATGAGGTGTTTTCCCTGAAGGGAAAAATGTTTTTCCGAATTCGGCCACAGCTGTTGGTCTTAAAGTAGGAATTCAGCTGGAGATCTTCTTTGGCATATTCTCTGTAGGACACCAGATCACAGGATCGTGTAATCACAGATTGTTTGGGTGGGAAGGAGCCTTAAATCTCATTCTGTCCCACTCCCTGCCATGGGCAGGGACACCTTCCACCAGCCCAGGTTGCTCCAAGCCCCGTCCAACGTGGCCTTGGACACTCCCAGGGATGGGGCAGCCACAGCTTCTCTGGGCAACCTGTGCCAGATCACAGAGAGGGTTTTTTCTGGCTTGAAAATGCATTAAAACGAGCAGATCCCACACCCAGTGACCAGTTTATTACCTTTCTTTGGATGCTGATTGAGCAAAAGTGACCCAAAATTAAATGAAAGCAGCAGAAATGCTGGGCCTCACTCTTTATCCCAGGCACACTTGCTTATAGGGGGCAGTGCTTGGATGTCATATTTTTAGTTCTTGCGGTTTAATGATTTAGATTTTGTATTTTTTTTTCTCTCGTAAATATGTGGTTCTTGGCAGGCAGGGTGTGGCTGTGCTCCAGGAGCACTGACTGGTGTTACTGGTGTAGCTCCTCACTGCTCTCTGGAAGAGCTGGGCTGGTGAGAAATCAGGTTTTAGGGCTGTTGAGATGCTGCAAGTCTGTTCACCGTCACCTGCATTGGCAGGAGGTGTAGGAGGTGCATCAGAGAGATTGTCACGGGATGATTCACCTCGGAAGAGACTTCTGGAGACAGTGGAGAAGGTCCATCCTGATCCAGGCCTGGAGAGGGCAGCTCTGGGTGACTGTTTGTGGAAGCAGGAGTGGCACTTCCAAGGCTGCTCCTTTGTGCCTGGGCTCTTGTTTCTGGTTTGTGCAGTCTGGTTTTGTTTAACTTGGTCTCGAGCCTTGGGCAGAAGTGTCTGGCCTTACGTCAGAGGCTGCTGCTTTCTCCTGTCAAGGACAAGGAGCCAACTGATACTCAAACTGGCAAAGGAGACAAGGCTGACACACTCCAGGAGGTCCCAGGGAATGGAGGGAGCTCCAAGCCTTGTCAGTGTGGGAACTGCAACTCCCCACGCAGGATTTCATTCTTGCAAAGGAGGGAAGGAGGAAAGGGGGGCGGCTGATCCTGGGCTGGGCAGTTGCAGCTCTCCAAGGCTTTAAAGTGGTGCAGGAAGGGGAATCCCAGGCTGTCCCAGCACGGGGGGGCTGCTCTGCCTTCCCCCAGCCCTTCCTTCCATCCCAAAGACCCCCGTGCCTTGCAGCTTCCTGCCTCTCCTGAGCCGAACACGTGCGGACATGGCCGTGGATCCACCCGGTGTGCTTTTACACACACGGGGCTGGTATTTCCTCCCACCCCCCTTCCCCCTGCATGGCCCCTGCTCTGGAGCACAGAGTCAGGCATCACTTGTGACCTTGACCTCTGAACTTCTCCTCCCCTCCTCCCAAAACGTGGAGCATCTGGCAGGCACGTGCTGGGGGGCTGCTGGAGCTGCGGTGATGGCAGACAGGCTCCTGTGACTCCAGGATCCCGTGTCCCACACCCGGCGTGGTGGCTGGAGGTGGGGAGAACCTGCCTCTAAAAGTGCTCCCTGCCAAGAGGGGTGACCCCAGCATCCCTCCTCCTTTCATACTGCTCAGGGAACTTCTCCTCCAGGGAAGGGGTTCGGAAGTTTGGCCATCGCAGGGCAAGGAGTGATCTGGGATGGCTCCAACCTGGGAAGAGTGGGCAGGATCTCCTCCTGGTTCCTGTGTGCTCCTGGCTTCCAGCCCAGGAGCTCAACGGGAGCACTTTTTAGGGGCCAATTTGAAGAGGAAACCATCTAGTTCTGGTTAATCCCTTCCTGAGGCCTCCAGCAGCCGTGATGTCGCGTGGGGTGAGCTTCAGACCAACACAAAGGCACCCAGATGTCCCTGGCCAGGGTGTGCTCCTCTCCTCCCAAGGCAGGGGGAAGGGGAAAAGAGGTTCCCCCTCTTCTGAAAAGAGGTTCCCCCTCTTCTGTGGGTTGTTTTGGGGTTGTTTCATCCATCCAGAGAGCCAGGAGGTCCCTGAGATGTTTCCCATATCTTGCTGGACGAGGGGCAGGTCGGAGCCAAGGCAGCCCTGGAGCACAGCAGTGCTTTGGGAAGGTTGGATCACGACCTCAGCAATTCCTGCCAGCTGGGGGGGGTCTCCCTGGGGCTGTTCCTCACCAGAACCTCTCTCTGGAGGTGTCCCTGTGGAGGAAGGGGATGTGTTTCTCCCTAGGGTGGCTCACTGCACATGTGGTTGCCCTCACCTTCCCTCTCTAGGCCCAGCCATGAGTTGGTGCTGCCGTCAGGGAGCAGGTTTGGGGCTGGGCAGGAGTGGAGACCAGGCCAGGCACTGCTGTGGGTTGTCCAGACCAACCTGGTCCTAAAGTTCTGGGGAGATGGAACCTCCCATCAGGGCTGGGATGCGGTGGATGGACAATCCTGAGCCTGGAGATGGGCTGGATGGTTTTCTGGACGGGATAATAAACTCCTGGCTTTAAAAAAGGAAAAAAATAACAAAGTTTTAAAAGGCTAAATAAAAATCACCTCTGAGCCTTTGCATTCAGCTTTTTGTGCTTGGACCACGAGCAGTCAGGTTTCCCAAGCTTTTCTCTGTAGCTGTGAGGCTCAGGAAGTTTAATTAAGGGGAGGTTCAGGCTGTTAATGAGTCCAGCAGCTGGAGCATTAAGTCTTTGTCTGCAACAGCAAGTGGTGAGTGCTACCAAAAGCGGATCTTGAAAGCCGCAGGTCCAAGACTCTGTAGGGCTCTGTGGTTTTTACCTTGGGCCAGTGTTGGGTTTTCAGTGCACAGGATGCTGTCCGTGTTGGAGAACATCAGATGTCCTCCAGAGCACTTCCTTTGGCTTATCCTCAAAACAGAGGTGCCCTTCCGTGCAGCCCAGGACTGCTCTGCAGTGTAGGAACTGCTCAGTGAGTGTGATGGTTGGGATGTTCCCCCTGGAATCACTTTCTGATCCTTAAGGAAAATAACTTGTCTGTTGGAGTTTTGTGGTTTGTTTGTTTTTTTGGGTTTTTTTGGTTTGTTTTTTTTTTTGGGGGGGGGTTTTTTTTTTTTTTTTTGCTGTGTTTATTTTCCCTTTTCAGGAACAGTTTGCAGGAGCGTGTTGTGAACATGCCTCTGCTGCAGCTTGGGACGGTTTGGACTAAGTTGTCCCAAGGGAGCCCTTTTTCATGGTTTGGGTTGGAAGGGACCTTAAAGACCATCTAATTCCACCCCCTGCCACGGNACAGCCAAGAATTCTTTCCCAACATCCCATCTAACCCTGCCCTCTGGCAGTGGGAAGCCATTCCCTGTGTCCTGTCCCTCCATCCCTTGTCCCCAGTCCCTCTCCAGCTCTCCTGGAGCCCCTTTAGGCCCTGGAAGAATCTCTAAGCTCTCCCTGGAGCCTTCTGTTCTCCAGGTGAGCACCACCAGCTCTCCCAGCCTGACTCCAGAGCTGCTCCATCCCTCTGACCATGTTGGTGCCTCCTCTGGACTCTCTCCAGCAGCTCCACATCCTTCCTGTGCTGGGAGCCCAAAGCTGGACCCCAGCAGTACGTGGGGTCTCGTAAGAGCCGAGCAGAGGGGGACAATCCCCTGCCTTTTCCTGCTGCTCACACTGCCCGGGATTGTTTCAGTTCTTTGTTTCTTCAGCCTCCCTCTCTGAAGGAGGGGGGAGGACACGTGCAGCCCCTCCCTGCACACTTCCAGGGGTGGAAAAGCTGATTTCCCAGCAACTGCTCATAATCTGCGTTAAATTTGCTCCCAAACTGTGAATCTTAAATGGCAAAGCAACCACTGGGCTCCCTCCTACCTGGGACAGTGAGTCAGGGGGTGGTGGCAGACGTGCTCTGGCTTCTGGATGAGCTCTGGGCCTGGGGACTGGGATGCCTTAAAATCTATCTAACGCTATCTAATATTATCTAATGCTTTAGTACAGCTTGCTATGCCTTTAGCTTGCTGAGCACCTTAGTGCAAGGCTTCTAAAAATGCTCTTGAACACTGTTTGTCAAGAATTTCAACAGGCAAGAGACTTTAACAAGGTGCAGAGCTCCTTACCTGTAGGAATGTACTGAGGGAGAGACGTGGCGGAGTCGCAGCACTTAATCTAAGTGGTCAAGAGCTTTTTTAGATGCAGTATCTTTTGTACTATAAAATTAATATCTATCCTTTTTTTTTACTCGCTGGTGTTTCAAGAGTTCAGCAGTTGTTCATTTTATCGTTGCAAAGAAATGCCCAAGGACTGGGCCTAATTTGTCCTCTGCTTCCACTCGGTAGCAGAGTCCCCCCCCGGCCCACCTTCTCAGGGTCTGTTAGTTAGGACCAGCTCACAGATGCAAACCGGGGAAGGTGTCCAGCAGATCTGAGCCTGAAGTACCTTTTTGGCTCCTCTGGTGATGCGATCCACGGTGTTCCTACTTCCCAACAGGAAATATTAGTCCCGCGGCTTAGGGCAGAGTCCTGGTGCCCTGGGCCGTGGCAGGGAGGGAGCAGCTCCGTGGCTTTGTGGGTCTGTGATGTGAGCCTGTGTTTTTCAGATTTTACAGTGAATTAATATGGCTTTTCCAGATTTTACAGTGAATGAATGCAGCCTTTCGTAGTGAGTTAATATAATCAAGATGAGGAAGACAAAGAAGAAGACGAAGGGTGGTCTTTCTAGGACCACGGACTCAAATTTGGGAGGCGCATGGGGTGGGGCAAAGGTACTGTGGGAGGGGTGGTTTGGGAATTGGGTGCAACAGATGATGAAATGTTATATTTTGTAGTATAAAACTGCAGCTCCTAACTTGGGCTGCATACCTTGGAAGTGATTCCTACGCACCCAGCACGCTGGAAATAAAGAATGCTTTGCTTTCCAATGCTCAAAAAGGAGTGTTAGGGGGTTCTTCCCGATCTTCTAAGGCACACACAGAGCTCCCTGAGCAGTGGGATAACCCCTTCCCTCAATCCTGGCTGCAGCAGCACCATCCTGGCCCCGGGGAGCCCCTTCCCCAGGCTCAGCCTGCCCCGGGCTCTCTGCACCCAGTGAGGTGTGAGAGCACGACCCCTGCTCCTTTTCACAGCACACAGTTGCCTTTTCCCAGCTTTAGTCTCCCTGAATGTGTTTTTGCTTCGTTTTAATGTTCCTTCCAGGCTTTTACTGGAATTCCCGCGGGGTTCAGGGTAGGGGGATGCTGACTGGAAACAGAGCAGGGCTGGAAGGAACCGAGATAAATGGGCTGATAAAAGAGGCAGAGCCTGGCTGATGGGCAGGGCCAGAGTGGGACTGTCCTCAGCCCCTTCTTCCTGCTCGGATGGGGCTTGAGCCAGCCAGGAATGACCCACTCCCGTTCACTGCTCCTCCTCAAAGAAGGACAACGGGCCTGGAGCAGCAGGAGCAGCTGGGAGGGGTGGGGGGGCTCAGCCTGGAGAAAAGGAGGCTCAGGGGGGACCTTCTGGCTCTGCAACTCCCTGACAGGAGGGGGGAGCCGGGGGGGGGTCGGGCTCTGCTGCCAGGGAACAAGGGACAGGAGGAGAGGGAACGGCCTCAAGTTGCATCAGGAGAGGTTTCAATTGGACCTTGGGGAAAGTTTCTGCGTGGAAAGGGTTGTCCAGCCCAGGGCAGTGGTGGAGTCCCCATCCCTGAGGAATTTAAAAGCCATGTGGAAGCGGCGCTTGGGGACATGGGGCAGTGGTGGCCTTGGCAGTGCTGAGGGAATGGTTGGACTCGATGGCTTCAGAGGGTTCTTCCAACCTAAACAACTCCATGATTCCAGGTTTACTGCTGTTTACAGCCCTGCCCCTGTAGGAGAGCTGCCTGCCAAGAAGAAGGGGCAGGGATCAACGTTTCCCACAGCATAAAGGGATGCGCGTTGCTCTGACTGGATAAATGAGGAGATTTTCCTGCTTAGCTCAAAGCTAAAAGTGGGTTAAGCCTGTAGGAGAGAAGTTGTCTTGTTTTTGAAGCCTGTAACATCAACAGCTGCCATATCAAAGGCAGCCCCAGACCTGCAGGCTCAAAGCCCCGCAGTGATCAGGGGATCGCTGCCACCTCCGGCTGGTGGTTGGTGTTGTGTTGAAAGGGATGCCCTGAATTTCCTGTCTTTGTAGCTCCTTCTGCAGCCAGGCAGAGCAAAGCCTCACCTGCAGCTCCTCAAACCCAGCTGGGTTTTCTCTTGAGGATTTGCTGTCGAGCACCACCTCATGGGGCTCCCTAGACCTCCATCAGGACTGGAAATCCTGTCTCCTTCCCCTTGTTTCCTGCAGAAGAGTGACTGCTCGTGGCTCCTTCCTAACAGGACAAGAGGGAATGGCCTCAGGTAGCAGCAGGGGAGGTTCAGGTTGGATATTAGGAAAGATTTCTTCACTGGAAGGGTGGTCAGGCACTGGCACAGCTGCCCAGGGCAGGGGTGGAGTCCCCATCCCCAGAGGGATTTAAAAGCTGTGTAGATGTGGCACTTGGGGACACGGGTCAGTGGTGGCCTTGGCAGTGCTGGGGAATGATTGAAGTTGATGATCTTAGAAGTCTTTTCCAGCCTAAATGTTTCCGTGGTTCTCCAGGGGGGATTGGCATCCACAGAGCTGCCCAGCACTGGCCAATCCCTTCTCCAGTGACATCCCAGCCCTTGTGGGCACCAACTCCATCACGCCATGGAGTTACAGGGGAATATTCTGTCTCAGAGTCTCCCTCAAGGCAGTGATGACATGAGGTTTGGGCGGGCTCTTGAACTGTAGGAATCAAATATTTTAGGGAGAAGAGGTCTTTGACCTTAAGGCAGACTCCTGGTCCCTGGGCTGTGGCAGGGAGGGAACAGCTCCACGGCTTTGTAGATCTGTGATTTGACCATAAGTTTTTCAGATTTTGTAGTGAATTAGTGTAACATTTTCAGATTTTACAGTGAATTAATATGGTATTTTATAGTGAACTACTATAATGAAGTGTTTAGAGTTGAGCTGATTCCTTGGAGTATTTCTTTTGCTGGAGGTTTGATGGGAATGGTGCAGCAGTTCCAGCCAAATCCGCTTTTTACATGATTGTTTTTTGTTTGCTTCACTTACAAACTAGAGGGGGGAAAAAAAAAAAAAGAAGGAAAATCACTTCTTCATGTATTCCTGCTGCTCCTGGAGCACTGGAGTGTGCTGCAAAGGCTGGAAACACTGCTGCAGCCCAGCGGGAGAGGCTGTGCAGCAATCTCAGGGACATTTAATCTGATGAGTGGAAAACAAACTCACCCCGGTGGGTTTGGAGGAGCCCTGTGAGAGCTGTGCAGTCTGCAGGCTGCTGAGGAATAAATCTAGCTGGAATTGCTGGAATTAGACAGGAAAACAATGTTCTGTGCCCTCAGGAGATGCAGGTGTGGGGAGCGGGAGCAGCCATCCCTCGGAGTCTGCGGCACACGGAGAGTGGTGCAGCTTTGTAGGGTTGCTCCTTATTAGGGGTATTTTTGGGAGAGCTGTGCCGTAGCAGGGGGCTGTCCATGTCTACGGAGCTCCCAAGTGGGATGTGCAGAAGGTGTTTGGGGATTTAGGTCTGGTGGGTTCCCAGATTCTTCAGTGCTTTGCTCCCCTGGGGCCGTGCTCGCTGCAAAGGCACCGCTGATGGATGCCTTGGCTGCTCCTGCCTGTGCTGCACATCTGGGAGTGGGGGGAGAGCTGGGCTTCCTCGGCACGTACCTGGGAAGGAAAATGGTGGGGAGCAGGGTTAGGAAGCAGGGGGTGCCTTTCCCAAGTCAGCTGTGGATGCTGGATGTTGACACGCCCTTTCCTGGCGCAGGGGTTTGCTGGTCCCTCAGGGATGCTCTGAGGGTGCCTGGAGGTGTCCCCCACTCCAGCTCCTCCACACAGTGCCTGGAGGGATGTGCCAGTGTCCAGGGGGCCAGCAGAGTACCCTGACCACCCCCATTCCCTCCCTACTTGTGTGAGCAGGGACAGGACCCAGGGAAGGGCTGGAGCTGTGTCAGGGCAGGGTCAGGTTGGATCTCAGGGAAAGGTTCTTCCCCCAGAGGGTGGTTGGCACTGACCAGGCTCCCCAGGGCAGTGGGCACAGCCCCAAGGCTGCCAGAGCTCCAGGAGGGTTTGGACAACGCTCCTGGCCCTGCACAGACACAGGGGTGTCTGTGCAGGGCCAGGAGTTGGATTGGATGATCCTTGGGATCCTTCCAGCTCAGGATATTCTGCTTCTACAATACTTTCCTCATCCCGCTCCCAGTTTTCCCTCAGACGCTGATCCATATTGGCCAAGACTGACCTCCACTGCTGCCAGGGATGGGCATCTCAGCAGCTTGAAAATCCCAGACCCTTTGGAGGATCCCTCTAAAAGCCCCCTAAGCTGCCATTTGTTGTGACTCTCCTTCTTGCTGGCAGTGAGAGTCAAAGGCAGGTGGCAGGGATTGGTTTACACAAGCTGGGAATGTTTTAATGTTTTAATGTC
Organism: Oxyruncus cristatus; assembly: GCA_013399855.1. Lineage (NCBI taxonomy): Eukaryota > Metazoa > Chordata > Aves > Passeriformes > Cotingidae > Oxyruncus > Oxyruncus cristatus. The sequence continues at coordinate 64,122 of VXAY01005477.1, forward strand.
CAAGAAACCTTGAAACCTTCCAGCAGAAGGATTTTTCCCCCCCACCCGGTGATACTGGATCCAGGATAGGGCTTAAAAAATCATTCCTGGCGCTTTTGGAGGACAACATGATACATTGTTTTAGTTTAGGAAATCCTCCTCTCTCAGTCTGGGTAGTTAGTTCATGGATGTAGCTTTTCTTCCTCTTTTTAATCATTATCCAGTGGTGGGGCAGTGGTGGAATGCCCAGCTCACTTTAGGGAACTGGGATGGGTTAAAAGTGATCTCAGAAGCAACTGGGTTGGAAAAGACCTCCGAGATCATCGAGTCCAACCCTTGACCCAACCCCACCTTGTCACCCAGCCCATGGCACTGGTGCCACATCCAGGCTCTGCTCAAACCCCTCCAGGGACGGGGACTCCCCCCCCTCCCTGGGCAGCCCATTCCAAGGGCTGATCCCTCTCTCTGCAAAGAACTTCTTCCCAATGTCCAACCTAAACCTGCCCTGGGGCAGCTCAAGGCTGTGCCCTCTTGTCCTGCTGCTGGTTCCTGGGAGCAGAGCCCGACCCCCCCCGGCTCCCCCCTCCTGTCAGGGGGTTGCAGAGAGTGAGAAGGTCTCCCCTGAGCCTCCTCCTCTCCAGGCTGAGCCCCCCCAGCTCCCTCAGCTGCTCCTCACAGCACTTGTGCTCCACACCCTTCCCCAGCCTCGTTGCCCTTCCCTGGCCCTGCTCCAGCCCCTCCATGTCCTTCCTGAGCTGAGGGCCCAGAGCTGGGCCCAGCACTCGAGGTGGTGCCGAGGCACTGGAACTCATGTGGCTGCACAGAGGAAGACCTGGGGATGTTCCTCGGGTTGGTTCCTTCCATTAGAGGAAAAGTGACGTTGATGGAAGGCGGGAACAGTGAAGCTGAGGGAGGGTGAGCTCAGGAATCTGCTCTGATGGACCTTGGGGGACTTGGAGGAGCCTGAAGCTGAGCTATCAATAGAGGTGTGACTCGGTGTGTGGGGTGGATGGAGCAGAGCTTGTGAATCTGGGTCTGCTCAGGTGAATCATTTCAAATCAGGAAGTGGGAGTGAAATTCAAAGCCGTTAAAACAGTTGGGCTTCCTGGGGTTTGCATAAAAAGGGCTTTTATTGGAAGGAGAGGAAATGTCCTGTAGTCTCAGGGGTTTAAAAATAAAATTGAGTTTTCAAACAGCTGTCTGCGTTTCAGTTAATTAAAGTTAACTTGCACTGAATAAAAGAAAACAAGAAAGAGGGAACTCGTCCACTGGCAGAGGTGAAACCCTTCCTTACTGGGTTGATGACTCATTTTCCTTTTTTTTGTTCTTTTTCTTTGTTACTCAGGTATTGGGAAAGTTTTCTGTTTGGCACTGAGTTCTTTCCAGCAATTCCCTTTAACCCTGCGAGCTCCCCCCCATCCCAAATGCAGTGTTTTCTCAGTCCTGTCTGTTCAGGGAAGTGGTGCGTCACTGAAATGTGTTTTCCCCCACTCAAAGGCAGAGGGAGGAATGAAGAACACGGGTGCTTTTTCTTGCAAGGCAGAGCCATCCCTGCTGTTAAACCAAGACTTGGCATCTCTGTGTCTGGGGCTCTCCCCAGCCCCCCCAGTTCTCTGTGCAGAGGCAGCGTGAGCACGTCTGGCCTCGGCCCTTCTCAGCTTTACTTGTGATGAATAATAAAGGCTTAAAACCTGGGGTGTGGTGGGAAAAGAGGGGTTTTTCCTCTGGGTTTCTTCTGCCTAAGAAACTCTGGGAAATTGTCCGGGTTAGTCAAGAAATGGAGAGAAAGGAAAACTGGATTTGAGCTGGGAAGTGATTTTTGGAGGGCTGGATGCTCCAGTGCAGCCTTAGAAGAAGAAGATCCAGGAGTGGGCACAACCCAGGCTTTTGATGGGAGGATTTCCAAGGGAGGATTTTCCTCCATGGAAGAGGATTTTGAACCCTGTGGAGAAAACTGGGATGGAGATCTCCACATCCAGCTTCTGCATGAAGGTTGAATGTTGTAGTGGTTGACCCATGCCCACATGCTGAGTGTATCCTCCCTGGATCCTCGTCCAGAAATGAAGTCGCTGGTGGCTTCTTCAGCCCCAGTGGAGCATCCATGGCCATCCTCATCCAAGATTTCCACCTGTGGAGCCTCCTCAGCCCAGGATCTGGTCACAGTGAGCCAGAGCTCATCCTTGGGCCATGGGGGATGAACATCTGCTGAGGGAGCTCCGAGAGGCTCGGCCCCTCCTGAGGACTGGGAATGTGGTGCCTCCAGCACAGTTTGGGGTTTGGCAGCTTCTCTCCACACGAAAAAATCCTGGTTTGTGTTTATTCACCTGGAGCCTTCCGAGCTGTGATTCCAGCATTCTGGGCTCAGCATAACCTGGTGAAATGGGACTTTAGAAGAAGAGATCTGTTGGCTGGGGGTGGGTCTCACGGTCCTGCTGGTGGCCCCCACACCTGGAAAAGCAGCAGCTCATGGCACGGAGCAGCTTTTCATGGGACTCGAAGGCTCACGGGCACCCAGGGGCAATTTGGGTGTAAAAATACCGGTGGAGGGGGAGAGGTGGGAGGTGAGTCGCTCTGCAGAACGAACTCGGAGGAGCACTTGGGAGTTGAGTAAAGGCTGAAACCGCAACAACTCAATAGTTTGTGCAGAAAATTGGCAGCCGGCGAGTACGGAATGAATCACAACTGTGCACATGTTTGGCCTGAGGTGAAAATCCCAGCGCTTTTTGGCTGTGAAGTGTCAGTTTATTAGTCTGGGAAACACTCATTTTTAATTTTTGCTTTATTCCTGGGAGCTGTGTTGAAGGCAGCACGAGGGGAAGGTCGGGGCCTGCTGCTCCTGCCCTGGGCTGTGCTGCTGTTGGCACACGAGGCTCCCTTGGGCTTCTCCCTCCCTCTCGCTCCTGCCCCGTTTCTGCCCATGCCCCAGGGCTTGGTGGCCAGAGAGAACCCCCAGGGCATTGACCCCGATCACATGAATTTTACCCCCAGGGCAGAGCCTGAGCACTGACCTCGGAACAGCAGCGCTGAAAGCGGAGGAAGCAGAACAAGAGCCCTGCAAGGCTCTGGGCCCTTTGCTTCCCTGCAGTGGAAAACTTGCCCTCTGATGGAGTTCGCTGCTGCTAATTTTGGGTTGGGCTTTGATCATACCTGAGTGACAGGGGCCGCTCTTGTAGGTGCTGGCAAAGCTCGGCTTGGGCAGGTCCAGCTCCCCCAGCCCAGGGCAGATGTGGGTTCATGGGAGCAGCTCTGTCTCCTCTCCCTCAGAACAGGACCTTGTTGCTCCACAGGGAATTCCAGTGTCTCCAAGGTGGTTCATTGCAGCACGAGGGGGCTGTGTTTTAGCAAAAGTCAACCGTGCAGCCACTCTTTAGAGGGCAAATTGGCTTCACTGGGTGGTGGCGCAGTGAAGGGCTTCCCATGGCCAGGAAGGGTTTGGACAGAGGTGGGACACCTGTGCCACGGGGACCCTCCTGCAGCAGACCCCCTGCTCTTGAGAAAAGCAGGCAGGAGTGTCCTTTCCCTGCCAGCAGCCGGAACCTCGAGTCTCCCACAAGCTCCCACGAAGCATTCCCAGTGCCATCCCGGCCAGGCAGGCGGCTGGGGCAGCCTGGCGAGCAGCAGACCGTGCCTGGGAGCCCAGACGTGGCTGGGCACTGGCTCTGTGCCCTCTGGGCTTGGCACGGAGCACAGGAGCACATCCAGCCCCGTGTCCCCTGCGTGCCCCCTGCCCTTTGCCCTCAGGCTCAGTGCCAGCTCAGGGATGGGCGCTGGGGTTTCCCCAGCTTTGGGGATGCAGCTCTCGTGTTTGCCCTCTGTTTTTGGGACTACTGATTACTCCAGGGTGATGTTTTCCAGGTTTTCTCTGCAGAAACACAACTGTAATGTGAAAGCAGCTCCCATCCCGCCCCCTGAGGCGTTTTTGGCTCCAGCAGGATCTGCCATCACAAACACAGGAGTCCTGCCCACTGCAAAGTTGGGACCTGGAGTCTCCCACAAGCTCCCACGAAGTTAAATCCCTTGTTAAATCCCTTCAGTTTGCTTCTCCAACCTCTTGTCACCCACGAATGTGGATTTGTACGAGTCAGAAGGGTGAATTTAGCAGCTCTGTGTGTGATTGGGCTGGAGGGCACGAGGCCAAGGGCACAGTAAATTCTGGGTAGGATTTTTTTCCATGTTCCAGCTTCTCCTGGATGCGATAACACGGTGTTTCCTCAGGCAGTGAGGTGGGGGTGACCCGAGCCAGACCTTTGCAGTGTATTATGTGATTTCTGCCTGAGTGAAGTCATTGGTTCTTATCAGGCTTGGCAAATGGAGCCGTCTGACTCGCTCGCCTTCCCCCAGGCAGTTTGTCCTCTGGGCCACTGCAGGGAGGTTGATAAAACATGTTTGTCATGAACACACTGAGACCCAGCACAGAGAGAGAGGGTTGTGGCTGCCAGGGCTGGATGGCAGGAGCAGAGCAGGCAGAGCTCTGAGCACAGCAAGCTTTGGGAAGGTGCTCTTGGGATATCTCTGGCTCGCCTGGAGGTTGCCCTGAGCCTCCCTGGCCCTGCTGAGGGTTCCTGCCAGTCAGGTCCTCTGGCAGCAGAGGCTGAGAGGGAAAATCAGCCAGGTTAGGAAAGAACACATTCTGGTTTTGTGGTTGGGATGAATAAAATAACAACTAATTTAGAATCACGGAATCATTTAGGTTGGAAGAGACCTCCAACATCATTGAGTCCATCCTGTGCCCGATGCCCACCTTGTCCCCCAGCCCTGAGCACTGAGTGCCACATCCAGGCCTTCCTTGGACACCTCCAGGGCTGGGGACTCCACCACCTCCCTGGGCAGATCATTCCAGTGTTTAACAACCCTTTCCAGGAAGAAATTCCTCCTGATGTCCAACCTGACCCTCTCCTGGCACAGCTTGAGGCCGTTCCCTCTCCTCCTGTCCCTTGTTCCCTGGCAGCAGAGCCCGATCCCCCTCCAGCTCCCCCCTCCTGTCAGGGAGTTGCAGAGCCAGAAGGTCCCCCTGAGCCTCCTTTGCTCCAGGCTGAGCCCCCCCAGCTCCCTCAGCCGCTCCTGCTGCTCCAGCCCCTTCCCAGCTCCGTTCCCTTCCCTGCACACGCTCCAGCCCCTCAAGGTCTTTCTTGAAACGAGGGTCCCAAATTGCCCAAATTTGGGCAGTGCAAGGCCTGGATCGTGGGGTTGCTGGGGTTACAAGCTGCAGCATTGATTCATCAGCTGGGTGTGATAAATCCCTGTTTGGCACAATTAGTTTACCCATTTGATCCTGTAGAAATGGAGACAGTAGCCTGGGCAACACCCTGAATCAGCAGGGTGAGCCACTCCATGGCAGAGCTGACTGAGCAGCGCAGCTTGTGAGGCAGCATCTGTTGGGATGCTTAGGGAGATAAATCATGTGCAGTTGTTGTTTCTCCTGGGGACAGTTGGCCGGAGGGACAACCCTGTCCTGGGGGGCATCAGACCCGGCATCACTGGGTGAGGGAGGGGATTGTCCTGCTCTGCTCTGACCTGCGGTGGCCTCACCGGGAATGTTGGGGCAATTTGGGGCACCACAATATAAGGAAGATCTGAAGCCATTCGAGAGTGTCCAAAGGAGGCAACAAGGATGGGGAAGGGCCTTGATTTGAAAGCGTGTGAGGACACTGAGGGCACTTGGTGTGTTCAGCTGGAGCAGAGGAGACTGAGGGCAGAGCTCATTGCAGTTCCAACTCCCTGGGCAGGGGCAGAGGAGGGGCAGGGACTGAGCTCTGCTCTGGGGGGACCAGGGACAGGACCCAGGGAAGGGCTGGAGCTGTGCCAGGGCAGGGGCAGGTTGGATCTCAGGGAAAGGTTCTTCCCCCAGAGGGTGGTTGGCACTGACCAGGCTCCCCAGGGCAGTGGGCACAGCCCCAAGGCTGCCAGAGCTCCAGGAGGGTTTGGATGATCCTCTGGGGCACAGGGTGTGACCCTTGGGGCTGGGCCTATGCAGGGCTGAGGGTTGGACTCAGTGGTCCTTGTGGGTCCCTCCCAACTCAGCACATTCTGACTCTGTGTGTGCAGCTGGGACAGCACAGGCCCTGCTCCCACGCGGGTGTGTGTGGATGTCCATGAGCACAGGTTCCAGTTCACCTGAGGCTCCTTTCTACACCATATTTGCCCTGGTTCCGTCCAGCTGTGACCACAGTGGAGCTGCCCTTGCAGGTGCCCGTGTCTGACCCTCAGGGGCAGCTCCAGGGTTTGGGCAGGAGCTCCCCTGGGACTGAAGGCACAAAGGACCTTTCGCTGCTTCCCTGCTGCTGCTTTCCTGCAGGTTTTGGGAGACTTTGATGATAACTTGGCAAGCAAGAGGCTCAGAGGTCTGAGCCAGCGTGAGCTTGTTCTGGGGGTGACAGATGGCTGCTGGCACACGATCAGACCCTCTCTGGTTGCCTTTCAGCCCTGACTAACATCTGGGTGGATCAGCTCCGAGCTGCCTTGCCTTGCACGTTGCCAGTGGTATCAGGTTTAAGGCTCAGTTTTCCAGCCTTGTTCCACGTGCAGTTTAAAATCCCTGTCAGACTAAACCGAATGAATTCATCGCTGGTGGAAGGAGCAGGAGCGGGGGAGTTTGGAGGAACACTTTGGTTTTTGGGGTGCATCGAGTCTGTGTTTGCTGAAATGAGAGGAATTCCCAGGATGGGCGCCCCTGGATGTGTTTATTTTGATTTTCTGGGGCTGTAATCTCTCCCAGATGTGTGTGTCTGCAGCAGCAGATAACACTAACCCCACCGCTTCCCTTCTCACTCAAGACACTTTCAGCATTGCTGAAATAATAGCTCAGGCTGAGCCTCTGCCAGACTTTAAAATAACTTCCCTGAGACAATGGGAGGTTAAGCTGGAGAAACATTTGTGAAGATCAACTTGGAGTGGAGAAGAAGGGGACCAAGGTACTTAAAGGTATCTTAAAAAATAGTTATTTCCCATCAAACTCTGGCTTTATTCCAGAACCCTGAAACTGCATTGCCTTTTGTCAGAGATCTTTCTGCCTCACTCACCTCTCCTTTTTCAGTTTTGTTGCTTCTGGTGTTTGTTTTGCTGGTCCTCCTGCCTTTTGGTGAAGAGAGGGGAGTTTGGAGGTAAATGAAACCCTTCCAACTCCTTCCCGTCCCGTGGTGAGTGAGCCTTGCAGAGGGGCTACAGCTCATTGTCCTACTCCTCACCATGTTCCTGAGGCTTTGCCAACACATCCCATCCTGCCTTGGCAGGGGCTTAAGACTCCACAAAACATCCTGGAAGCTCAAAAGGACGGGAAGGAAAGCTCTGTGTGCCCAGCTCTCTTGGCCAGCTGAGCAGGAATATCCTCCAGTGCTCCCCAAGACAGGAGGGACTTGAGGCCAAGTCCCTGTGACTGCGGAGCTGCCTTTGGATCAGCAAATCCTTGAGCTTGCAGGGCGCTGGGAAGACAGAGCAGGAAAGACTCGCTCTGTTCCTGCCCTTTCCCTCTCCTCCCTTGTTGGAGCCTCCTTGTGGTCCTGACCTTCAAGTCTGTCAAAATCCAGACAATTCTTGGAAGTTTTGGGGAGGGGGGGTTGTGCACACCAGCGTGAGTGTGCGCTCCAGGATGAGAGGAAACAACCTCAGGCTGTGCCAGAGGGGGTTCAGGTTGGACATCAGGAGGAATTTCTTCCTGGAAAGGGTTGTTAAACGTTGGGATGTGCTGCCCAGGGAGGTTTGGAGTCCCCAGCCCTGGAGGTGTCCAAGGAAGGCCTGGATGTGGCACTCAGTGCTCGGGGCTGGGGGACAAGGTGGGCATTGGGCACAGCTTGGATTCAGTCTTGGAGGTCTTTTCCAATCTAAATGATCCTGGGATCAGCACAAGAGGATGTGGAAGATCAGGGATACAAAGCCCAGCTGTGCTGTGGGCTGTCCCTCCCACCCAGGGGAGGTTTCCAGGATCAGCCCTTCGTGGCTTTGGTGTGTATTTATTTGTGTGTCTTCCAACACTATAAAACAAAACCACAGAGGGGGAGGCTCTTGGAAAGCTGGTACTGGAAAACAAGCCCCTGGAGTGTGATAATTTGTAGGATTTGCTATTAATTTACTTTGACAACGGAGCAACAAAGAGGAGCTTAATTATTAGTGACACCGAGGGCCAATGTTTATGGGACTTGTCCCCACTCAGTGTCACACAAGTTTTACTGGTATGTTTTTCAGTTGTTTTCAAATGAATCCTCTGGACAGACACTGCAGACCAATCCAAATCTGGTTTGTGCTGATTCTCTGTAACTCAGTAATGAATTGCTGCAAGACTGACTTGAACAGGTTGAAGAGTGGCTGTGTGGGGACTCGCACAGGTTTAAATGAAAACCATTTAAAAATGCCCCTCCAGCTAAACCCACTAAGCCCTGAATGTAGATAAAACATCATTGCCACGATGTTTGGCTTGAGTGAGGGAAGGTTTGAGCTCAACCCAAAAGCATTTGCTGTCAGTGGTCCAGGAGGGGACAGGACATGAATGCACAGAGCAGAGGAAGGAGGATTTGGGGGGAATACGTGGAGAAGAGGGGATAGGAGGTACACCCAGGTGTGTCTGTGGCCTGGGGGGGAGGGATGGGCAAGGCTGGAGTGACTTGTAGCTCCCCAGAGCACTTCCTAAGGCCCAAGAGCTCTAGGTGTGGGTTAACTCTCTTGGTTGCTCAGGAAGGAGGTGGTTGAGAACCTCTGAGGGATCTGTGAGGTCAGACTGGGTTGGTCTTAAAGGTCTTAAGGACTTAAAGGTCCTTTCCAACCCCAAACTGTTTCCTGGTTCTGTGATCTCTCAGTCCCTGTCTTGGGAAGTTTAGAAACGGCTTCTTTTCTGATTTCTTGTATAAAAATCCCAAACCCAAACCAAACCAGGCTGGGCCACCAGACCCTACAGAGCAGTTCACCCTTGTGAGGTCCCCTCCCAGCCCTTCCCAGCGCTCCTTCACGAGGGTCTTTGGACTCCCCTTTCTCAGCTTTCAGGATACTGGTTTGCCCCACGTTTGCAAACCCCTTCTGTGTCCTCACAAAGGCAGGAAACAGCCTCTCAGTCAACAGCCTCTCCTCATAACTCTCCCAGTTAATGGGATGAGGGTTTTGTGCTGTCTCACAGCTTGGGCAGTTGGGATTTGCTGAGGTGAGGATGGCGAAGCTGAAGGCTGAGGTGCCCCTTCCCCGCTCCTGTGGCCACCCTGGTTTCATCACCCCCATTGTGGTTTAGCAGCTCTTCAACTCTTTGCTTTCCTGCTCCCATTTCTCCCCTCCCGAGCACTTGCCCTATTTTCCTTGTGTCCTCACCCGGGGTCATCCTTGCCTTCCAGCAGCCCTTTCCTCCTCCCCAGGCTTTGTCCCCAGGAGCCCCATCCCACCCCGCTGGGCAGGCACAAAGGAGCTCCAGAAGAAACCTGTGCTCCCGTTTTTCCTGTGGGAACAATGTCTCCAGCGAAGCCCTTTCTTCTGAAAAGGTCTCGCTTCCCTGGAATTCTCTGTCCTCTCTGTGGGTGGGTGGTTGCATTCACTCTCTCCCTCTAATAGGTACAAGGTCCTCTGTGAGAAATGTGCTTTTTTTCTTCCTGCTTTGGCTCTGTCCCCCTTCCACTTGCTGGGTCAAGCCCAAATTATCTCTGCTCTCCGGAGCAGGGAGGCCAAGGTGGAAATCCCTTTGCATAACCAGCGCTGCGAGCTCTGCTCTGGCTTCAACCTCACCTCGTGCGGCTTCTGGAGGTGCCCTGAGAAAGGAGTTCCTGGGTGAGAAGGGAAATGGGAACAGCGGGAAGCAAACGTGGCACAGGAGGGGACACGGGTGGCTGCCCTGGGAGTTCTGGGTGCTGTGGGGCAGGAGGAGAAGCAGGAGGAGCTGCTGGAGGGTTGGTGTCCTGCAAACACAGCGTGCTGTGTGAAGGTGGCCTTGACCTTGTCCACCCAGTGCGCAGAGTCCAAAGAGACGTGAAGCTGCCATCGTGGGTGCCCTTGGTGCAGAGAGGGTCGGGCACAACCTCCAGGCCTGAAAATGTCCTTTAAAAGGGGCGAAGGGTGGTGGAACGGGAGATGCCAAGGCAGGGGGTGGAGGAGCATCAGCCTGGTTTTGAATGCCTGGCTGCAGACCAGGCCTGTGCTGACGTGGTGGTGCCCATGGTGTGAGGGGCCAGCAAACCCCTGTCCCAGGAGAAAGCCCCGCTCTTCCATCCCCTGATGCAGAGAGCCATTGTGATTGAATTCCAGCTGCCATGGAGCAGCCTCTCCGGTTCAGAGTTTGAAGAGCACGGGCTGTGATCCTGAGCAGACTCCTGGCAGGACTCTGGCACAAGGCACTCAGGAATTAGAGGGAGGAAAGACCCATTAGGTCATCTGCTCCATCCCCCAGGCAGCAAACACCGGGGCTGTCCCCTGGGGTTGTCCAGCCCTGTTATTTGAGGTCTCAGTCAGTGGTGCTGCATCCAGGGGAAATGACTCAGCCTGACAGACCCTCTCCCAGGGCTCCAGTTGGGTTTTCCGTTGCTTAATTGCATTCCCTTCTCCCTCCCTTCCCTCCTTTGGGGAGGATGGAAAGCTGAGCGTGAGCTTCACGTGGATGAACAGCCAGAGGAAAGCAGGGAGGGTCACTTTTATGGGCCTGCAACTGGGGGTGCCCCCCAAGGAACACCTTCCTCTGGAAAACAGCCCCAGGAATGGGATGGAATGGGATGGTGGGGGACCACGGGAGTTGATGACCCTGATCAGCCTCACCTAGGACCCCCACCCTCATCCCAGGAGCCCCACTGCAGCTCAACCCTGTGCCTTCAGCCTTCTCCTGAGTGGGGTGCAGGGTCTTTGCCTCCAGCCCTGCCTCTGGCTGTGCCCCCTGGGTGGACTGTGGATTTAGGGTGGACGTGGTTCATCTCCTCGTGCTTTTGTGCCTTGTCCCATCTCTGTCTCTTGGGTGGAGGTAACGGGGCAGTGCATCTTCTCTTGCTGAGCTTTGCAAGGCTCTGCTGGTTTGCTCCTCTAGTCTGGGTTTGGGATTGCTGGGGCATCTGCACTGAATCCCAAGGTCAGCTTGGCCCTTCCTCTAGGTGTGGTTTCTGGGCTCTCTGAGCAGACACTTCCTGACCCAAGCCCAAGCACCTCAGCAGGTTTCCGAGGGGTCGTTCTACAGCTCTAAGGTGTGTCTCTAACAGCTTTCCATGGCTGTCCCCCCTGGCACTGACTGCTCCGCTCCCCAGCCTTGGAAACGCTTCTCCCAGAATACACTTGGCACCCTGATGGCCGTGGGTGAGCTTTGGGATGAGCTTCACCTTGGAATGCCGAGTCCTTGGCTCTGGCTCCACTGGCCGCTGCTTGTCCTTGCTGAGGTTGGCCCTGGCACAAGTTTCCCTGGCACTGGGCTGCCCTGGGAAGATTCCTGTGCTGCTTTTAGGAGCCAGTTGAATTTGGCAGCGCTGTTGAACTCCACAAGTCTCCTTTCCAGTCTGGAAACAACCCTCCTGCAGGCTTTTGGCCTGAGCTGGGATGGCAAAGGTGCTGGTTTGGTGTGTTGAATGTGCTCTGCGGGCAGCTGGATGGACAAGGGAGAGCCCAGGACAAGCCCAGCTGGGCTGTGCCCCCCTGCCCTGGGGCTCTGGGACAGTGTCACCTCCGGGGTGGAGGCAGAAGTGTGCTGGTGGTTCAGCAGTGGCAGAAGGAGTGCTGGTGAGCAGAGCTGCTCACTGGTGGCCAGTGGAAGGAGACAGGGAAGCCTGGCTGTGGAACAAGGCACCTGAGCCCTCGGGAAGCTGAAAGCTCAGGAGGAAGTGTGGGGTTTTTTTGTAAAGGAAACACAGAATTCCAGTAGCAGATGTACAGTCTGTCCTTTCCCTGAGTGGCTGCCACAGGGACTGCACTCACAGCACCCTCAGCATCCCCCTGCCTGGGATTAATCTGCTCCCAGGAAGGCTGTGACCCTGCTCTCTCACAGCTGGTGACTCAGACCCCGCACTGAGAATCCCTTCCCCGGGTAATCCATGTGCTTGAGGAGCAGCATGTCTGCTCCCAGGCAAAGAGAGAAAATAAACCTGCTTTGAAAGGGGAAGCAAATCCCTGATGCTCTTGTAATAACCAGAAATACAGCATGTGTCAGGGTGGGGAGCTGGCCCTGGGTTAGTCCTGGGGAGAAGCTGCAAGGAAAAGCTTTGGTGTTGAGGCTGTTTAAGCACTAAATCCAGTGTCAAACAACCTCAGTGAGCAGCAGCTTCTGCCCCAAAATGAGAGTTTGGGGCAATGAGCTGCAGCAACTGGAATCCTATTAGAGTTTGGGTTGGGGTGTCCTGCGTAGAGCCAGGAATGGGACTGGATCCTGGTGGGTCCCTTCCAGCTCAGCAGGTTCTACGGTTCTATTTCAATTTATAAGTCAAGGTTAGATTTAATATAAAATTATTTAAATGGCATCTGAAACACAAGTGTCTAAGTCCATATAAGGCTGGACTGAGACTAAATTCTCACCTAAACAAATATATTTGTTCACCCTTTATACTACTGAGCATATAAAAAGCCCAAAGCTTTAATAAAATGCTTGTTTTCTGTGGGTTCTTTTGGAAATAACTGGGTTTCTACTCCACACCAGTTTAGTGGCCACACTGCCTACATGAACTATCAGTGTACTGGAAAACTTAGAAGGGAAAAGAAGCAAGAAAACAATTAAGACAGCACTGCAAGCCTACAGAGAAATATGAATTTCTCTTCATATTTGGAGCTAGGGAGCCCTCTCATATCACACCACCATATCTCCAAAGCCCTACTGACAGTGCCATTAGGGATTTAAAACCTGTCGTATTACAGTATGCATAAATAGGAATGGATTATTAAGTTCTTGAAGCAGCCTCGAGTTGCTGGCCATTCCAGAGGGAACATCTCATCCCACCCCCTGCCACGGGCAGGGACACCTTCCACTAGCTCAGGTTGCTCCAACCTGGCCTTGGACACTTCCAGGGCTGGGGCAGCCACAGCTTCTCTGGGTGCCAGGGTTTTACCAGCCTCACAGTGAAAAACTCCTTCCTTCTTTCTAATCTCAATCGCCCTCCTTTTAGTTTAAAAACCATCCCCCTCGTCCTTGTTCCCTGCCACCAGAGCTTGAACAGGGCATGTGAAGGTTTTGCCTTGCCCAGGAAAACTCCCATGTAAGTGTGTTATTCCTAGGGCTGATTCCCAGCTGCTCCTCCCTGACAGGATCCGTGAGATCACACACGTATTTTCCTGCCTCTGAACACCGGCAAAGCTGATCCCTGCTTGTGGCTGCAGCCCCTGGAGATGGAGCGTGCAGGTCGTGGCAGCTGCTGGGAAACCACCTCCCAGAAACTCTTGGGACTGAGAAGGGACAACCATTCCTGGGTTTTTGTCCCCTCTGTCGTCTGTGCTTGGTGTCATTCATTCCCCACACTGTGCTGCACGTCCCTTGTGATGCTGATGAACTGCTGACTCAGTGTTTGGGCGGCTCTGGGGGGCTCAGCCCTGCCCTGGTACCGCTTTTGCTGCCTGAAACTGTTGCACATTTGCGTTGCTGAGCTGTGGGTGGGCTGGAAACACGTCCATGCTGTGTCCGTGTGGGGAGCTGGGATTTCACCCGGGATTTCCCCAGCTCCCCACGAACAGCAGCATCCCCTGCAGGACCCCCTTCCCCGCCTCCTTCCCAGCACAAGGGCTCTCTCCCTCGCAGAGTCTTCCACGGAGGTGGTGTCAGGGCTGATACATTTGTGTCTGAAGCGGATCAAAGCGGTTTCTGCTCCATTGACTGGTTATTTTCCCTCTCCGGGATGTGGATGGCTCCTGTCAGGATGCAGCAAGCCCGAGGCTGTTTGTCTGCCCTCAGATAAATCTCTCACCTCATGCACAGTGGGAATCAGAGTGAATGCAGGGGCTGGACGCCTCCCAAGCCGTGGCAGATGCTGGTGCAGATGGTGCTGGCAGAGTTCCCACTGACAAATCATCAAGTGGGATTGTCCAGGCTCTCCCAGTAAAGGGGCTGTGGGTCTGGAGTGATCCTGCAAAGCTGGGCCAAGGGGTGCCACCCTGGGTCTGTCCCTTGTCCCCACACCTTGCAGGTGACAGGGTCGTTACCCCACTGGAGGGAGCTGGTTGTGGATGTCTGGGAGTTAAAACACCATGTCTGGGTAGAGTCAGAGGTCTGCAAGTCTTCGTGCTAATGGAGAGGAACAAGAAACCTCAGGGGTTTAAACAACTTTTTCCTCAGGTGTTGGTGTAGCTGAAAGGTTCTGTAGTCAAAGGATGAACTTGGAAAGGCAAAGTCTGTGTTCACCGCGGGAGTTGAAAGCTCCTCCCGAGGCTGAAGGGATGGTGCTGCCAAACAGCCCAGACTGGAGCTCCCACCCTGTTCAAACCACGCTGCTGTTCCCAGCACAGTTCTGAAGGTGTCTGGGAAAGGGCTGGATCCTGCTGGATCTCCTGACCTTGTGGTAGTGATGAACCCCGTTTGGGCAGAGAGGAGTGTCCCTGTGCTCTGGTCAGGACAGGTGAGGGTCACAGGAACTTCCTCCCGCTCCTTGGTCCAATCCTTTATTGAAACTGGGCAAACATCCACGAGGAAGCTTGGGAAAGGACTGAGCAGGATTTTCAGTGCCCAGCTGAGCCGGGACTCGGGGTTTAGGACATTTGTGTCCCAGGCTCTGCTTTACAGCCCTGAGCATCCCAACTGTGTGGTTGCAGAGGTCCCACCACTGCTGGGGAAGGAACGGCCCTTCATGTCTTTGGGACATCAGCCTCGAAACACATACTCTGTTTCAAAATCCTCCCCTGGCTGCTTCTGAAGTCATCTTACTGGTCTGAGTTTACTGAATTTGTGAATGACTTCAATTTTCTCAAATTGTGTACTCTTCTTCCTGGGGGTTTTGTCTGTTGTCTGACTCATCTGTTCTTTTGTCGAAGAATGAGCAGAGCAGAGCCCTGCGGTGGAGATTTCTCAGCCACTGAGCACCTCTTTCTTCTCCCCCAAAGCAGAGGAAGTGAACTTGCTGGACAAAATCACCCTCTATGCACAGGACCTCAACAATGTTTCCTTTGCTTATGATGAAGCCCACTGCAGGATCCTGGAGGTGGGGCAGTATGCCACCCTCAACATCCCCACCAGGGAGGCCTTTGGGGACAGGTAGGTGCCTTCAGGGGGGTTGGGCTGGGCTGGTTGCGCCCCAGAATCATCCAGTGTGTGCTTGTTGGCTTGAGGAGTTGCTTTCAGACCCCATTCTGTAATGACAAGGAGACAACACATCCAATCTGTGACCCTATGAACATTTTGGAACAGGCTGCCCCATCCCTGGAAGTGTCCAAGGCCAGGTTGGATGGAGCTCTGAGCAGCCTGGTCTAGTGGAAGGTGTCCCTGCCTGTGGCAGGGGGTGGAACAAGATGGTCTTTAAGGTCCCTTCCCACCCAAACCACTCCATGATTCTTTGGTCTTTCCTGGTTGGGTGCACAGCTCTTGACCGAGCACTCCCAGGGGTGTCTTCCCTTGGTGTTTCCACCAGGAAGGCCTCTCTGCTCCAGCACATAAGTGGAGAGCACAGGAGAGAGAGCACAGCCATATCCATCAGCACTTCCTGATGCCAAGGTCTGTGGAGGCCCAGACCAGGCTGGGCCTTTGCCATCCGTGGTACAGGGCTGCTGAGGGCAAGGACGTGGGACACGGAGAGAGAAGGCATTAAAAAGCTGCTTGTAGCAGGGTTACCATCCACCCCCACAGCGGGAAAGGCAGGATTCCCATGGAAAACCGCGCCCAGCCACGTAAGCGTGTGCTGAGATTGCTCCCGAGAGGGATGTGCTGAGGTTGTACGGGCTGTATATACATATATATAAATATGGGCTAGATGGTTATATAAGGTTATGATGTTATATGGGCAATGCTGATCTTGGCCTGGCTGCTGCTGCTGCTTTTTGAGCAAGTGGGTTCTCAACTGCAATGATGGTTTGCCCTCCTTTGTTTTGATTTTGAGTTCTCCCCGGGTTCGTCTGTGCCGGGACTCGTCCGTTGTGTCCTGAGAGCCCTCCCGGTCCCTGGTGGCACAGCAGGTGCCACGTGTCCCTTCCTCCTGCCAGGTTTGCGGATGAGCTGAGCGTACTGGTGAAGCTCAGGTACTCCCTGAGGGAGGACACCAGCCTGGTGACCATCCTCAGCCACAGGAGCCACGTGCTCTTCCAGATCAGGATCAACCCCTACGCCCTGGTCTTTGTCACCACCAGGAGGAGACACTACGAGTAAGTTCCAGCTCGGGTGCGTTTTTTCGGCCTTTTCCTGCTTCCTTTTCCCCTCCCAAGGCCAGAGTCGAGGTTTCCCACTCTGGTGGGCTTTGAGCAGTGCCCATCATGACCCATGAAGGTCCCTCAGACCTGTTGCTGTGCAGGTTGTCACTGCCGAACTCCGCTCTGTCGAAAGGATGCAGATCTGGGAAACAGAGCAAAGAACAAAAAGGTGAAATCAAATGGGGAAAGACAGAGATAGCAAGAATTTCTCAGACACCTCAAGAGGTTGTGGAATCCCCAGATCCATTGGTAAACAGCATTCCTGTGCTGGAAGACAAGTGATGGTGCTCCTTGTGACAATTCTAGTGCTGTCCTTTGTGTCTGCACTGAGGGAGCTGATGAGGGTGCATAAGCTGTGGGACCAAAGTTTTGTGCTGTGTCCCTTCCTTTCCCCTCTGGAACGCACAGGTTCCCAGTTTCCTTCCTTGGTGATGGGCACTGGCACCAGGTTGCCCTCAGCATCTCCCTGGAGAGGCTGGAATTGCACGTGGACTGCCGGCTGGTGGACAGGGTGAGCTGGGCCAACTATTTCGGGATGGGAGTGAACACGGAGGGGCTGATCATCGTTGGAGGCCTCATCGAGTCCTTTGAGATCCCCTTTAAGGTGAGTGAGAGCCAGGCAGCCTGGCAGGGCTGTCTGTGAGGGCATGGTCTGCTCCAGCTGCAGGAAGGGAGGCTGCCATCTCCCTCTGAAGGGACCCTTTACCTTCTCTTCCTAAAACACACCGTGTGTTTTCATGCCTGGGCAGGGTGAGCTTGGAATTGTGGTTGTTTTTGGCTCAGGGCAGCACAACTTCCAGCAGTCAGGTCAGCAGTGGAGGCCCCTGGGTTTGACTTTCATCCTCCCCTTGTTGGCCATGACTTGTACCACGTACAGATGTTGCTGTGCGTGCAAAGCATCTGGTTTGGGAGCAGGTCCCATGGCTTCAAACTGACACAGGGCAGGGTTAGATGGAATATTGGGAATAAACCCTTCCCTGTGAGGGTGGGGAGGCCCTGGCACAGGTTGCCCAGGGCAAGTGTGGCTGCCCCATCCCTGGGAGTGTCCAAGGCCAGGTTGGACGGGGCTTGGAGCAACCTGGGCTAGTGGAAGGTGTCCCTGCCCATGGCATCTTTGCATCCAGCCCTTGAAGATGGAAAGGAAATGTTGATTGCCCAAGCCATCCCATAAAGAATTCCCTGGCTATGAGGAGCTGGACATAACCTGCCCCTACAGCCCCTTCCAGACCTTTTTCTGTCCTCTGAAAGAAGAAGCACGAGGGTGAATGATGCTCTGTGTGTCTCTTCCTCCCCAGGGAGCTCTCCAGCAACTGACCTTCGTGATGGGAGACCCCTCAGCCGCCGCCGAGCACTGTCACAGCTACAACTCCACCTGCACAGGCTCCTTCAGCCTCAACCACTTCACTGCCTCCTGGGAGCCCTCGACAGCCCGGCCAGAGGTGTGGTTGAGGGCAGCTGACAAATCTGGGGAGTGCTGGGCCAGGCTCCTCTTTGCTTTAACCCCGTTGCAATGATGGGACCGGCCCCGGGCGTTAATGCAGCCTGGAAAGAGCTCGGCTCTCCACGCTGAGTTGAGACGCAAGGAGGTGATGGTGGGTGGTTCTTTCGCCATCCAAACCCTCCCTGCAAGTCACAGGCGGGTTTGGTGCAGAGGAGGATGAGTTAAGGGCAGGGTTTCTGAGCCAAGGAAAACCTGGGGCGCGGGGGGTGTGACCGTGTGCGCTCAGTGTGGAACACAGGGAAGCTTTGAGTAGCTGTTGAGTAATGCTGCAGCTGGAGCTTGGCTTTCGGGAGGAGGTGACAGCTGTCCCGGGGAACTGTACACCACTTTGGAATTCTTGCTCGCTCCCAGCAGGATTGTACACCCTCTGGTGCATCACCCTTCCAAAGGCTGTCCCTCTGTTCTTGCCAGCATTGCTGCAAAGTGGAAGTTTGGGGGATTTGGGCTTTTATTTCTAGAAATTTATCTGTGCCAAAAAACCCAGATCACTCAATAAATCCTCCAAAACACACGAAATAGCCAGGCTTTGCTCAGGAGCTGCAGTTGGCCCAGGGAGATGCCTCATTGTCTTGGACCAGGTGTTTAGAAAGGAGCCTGGAAAAGGCTGGAGAGAGGCAAGTGTGGAACGCCAGAGTTTGGCACAAACCCACCAGTTCTGGTGGTCTGGTGAGGAGCTGGGGCAGCTGCTGGGAAAGGGCAGTGCCAGGGGAGGGAACTGGGTGTGGGATGGGGCATCTGCCCTCTCTGGGTCCTGCCCAAGGTTTCCTTTGGGGTGCTGGTGCCAGCACGTGCTGGCAGCAAAGAGGGAGCGGTGACACCCGCCCGGGACAGCCCTTTGGTGGCTGCTCCGCTCCCACCACGGGCTGCCCCAGTTTGTGTGTTTATTATTTTAGGAGGAGGATGTTAGGGAAAGCCCTGGTCAGGAGGGATTAAGTAGGAGCAGCTTTGCCAGGGAGCAAATGCGGAGGAGGCTGAGTGTGTGACACGGAGCAGGTCACACTGGCTCTCTCCTGCTCTGAGGGACAGTGGGGTAACCCCTGGTCATCCCAAAAGGCATTTCTCGCACTGACAGCCCTTGGGTGCTGACTGTAGTTTTGGGATAAGTTGGACTCACTCCCTAAAACCAAGAGATAAGGACAGATGTCTCATTGAAAGCTCCAGGATGTGTCCTCGGAGCCTGGGAGGTGATGGGTTCATTTTAACATGTGTATTATCCCATGTTCTGGAGGGCTGGAGCTCTGGGTGGCTCCGGTGTCTCACCCAGCAAGGAGAAGGTTTTACTTTAAACATCAGTGAGTTGAAAGCAAGTGGGATAATAACCAGTTCCCACCCCTTGCTGGCCGTTCTCAGGGACTGAAGAGCTTCCAAACCAAAAGAAACTGCAAAAACCACCCAAACACTCAAGGGGTTTAATCCAAAGCTAGTCCCTCCTGTTCCTCTGAAGGATTGGCTCCCAGTGTGCATTCCCTGGATGCTTCCTGCGCCCTCAGAGGCGGTTCTTCCATCCTGGAGCCAACAATGAGCACGTGGTTAAGTCAGTGCTGGTCCTTGGGCAGTGATATTTTCCCTCTTTCTCCCTCCATCTCTCCAGGTGCCAAAGGAAACCAATGAAATCCAGGATTCCTCTGCTCAGGTAAGACTCTCCTGCTCGTCTCCCTCTGCTGTCCCACCCCCAGGGCATCTCCTGGGCACATGAGTTTCTCTCATGAGCAACAAGGTGAAAGCCAAAATACCCGGAACAAGGCCACTGATTATTATTTTCTTGGCTATTAGTTGTTACTTTCTTTATTGCAATATTTCTCTTTAACGATTTGAATGTAACTTGACATGTCCTGGAGCTGGTGGAGGTCAAGGTGAGTGTTTAGGTGACCTCCCTGAGCTCCAGTGAGCCCCAGAGGGACGGTGATGGAGGTGGAGATGAGGTGGATCAGGTCACCACCTGCACAGAGGTGTTGGTGAGTCCCTGTGCAGCTGGATTAGCTCGGAGGGAAGGGAGTGAAGCTCAGCGGGGTGGCAGGAGAAAGCAGGAGGTTGGATGTCCACGGCTTCTGCCCACGTGTGGGGTGTGATGGGGGAGGTGGGAAGGGCTGGAGCTCTGCAGTGGGAGGAGGCAGTTGTGGTTTGGGGGCTTATCAAGCATCCCCCTGCCAGGGCAGGGCTCCTTGGGGTCCAGGGGTGGCTGATCTGGTGGTCAGGGCACAGGGGCTGGGGGCTGATTGTCCCATCTGCTCTTCCCCCAGCTGGAGCTTGGAGCGTGTTCCAGCTCTTCCGCGTGTGCCGGGGAGGTGAGCGAGTGAGCAGAGCGAGGCTGGCTGCAAGTCCCTGATGTTTGTGCTTCATTTGGGATTTCTAGCCAAGATTTGTTGTTCACGTTCATGCAAACAGACATCCTGAGGGGGAAACCCGCCAGCAACTGGAAATTGAGATTTGTGTGTGTGTGTGTGTGTGTGTGTGTGTGTGTGTGTGTGTGTGACTGAGCAGTTCGATTCCTTCATTCCCCTCACCCTCGCTATTAACTCTTCGGGGAGGGTTTCTCTTCTCACTCCTGGCTTTAACTGTCTGGTTACACCCCGACAACTCCTCTGTGCAAACCTCTTGTGTGGTGCAAAAGTGGCCTTTCCCGGCAGGTTCGTCCCCTCTGCGCCGGGGTTCGATGCTGGCGCCTGACGGCTGAGCGTGCTGCGGGTTTGGGGTGGTGCTGGTTGGCTTTGTTGTGAGCTGAGGTGGCAAAATCACTCAGGAAGGTGGACTCTGGCCTCCCTGCAGTCCAGTCCTGGTGGCTCCTGGCTGGGATTTGGTCCCCACCGTCCAATGCTGGTTTCCCAGTGGGCTCTCCCGGCGCCTGGTGACATGTCACCAATAACGAGAAAAGTGGTGAAATTCACGGGTCTGCGGGGGAAAACTTAGTGATGATCTGGATTTGGGACAAGTTTATTTTTCGAGCTTTTAATGAGGACCAGAGATGCCTCGGAATCTTTGGCGTTTGGATTTATTAAATGGAAAAAAAAAAGAAAAAAAAAAAGTGCTGCTAACGCATCGCAGTTCGGGAATAATGGAGAGCAGAGCAGGGATGGGCCACAGCTCTGCTTTGTGGTTGTGCTTTCCCTGCCTTTGTTGCTTTAGAAGTAAATTGGTAGATTGGTGAATTCCTTAATTGCTGATTAGAGCTAAATAATTACGCAGGCTCAGGGTGATGGTGGAGGAAGATGTGAGTGGGTGAGGGCAATAGTTCAGCAGCCTGAACGACACCAGAATTGCAGCCTATTCCTTCGGGGAGTTTTTTTCTGAAGGGGTAAGTTGCCATTTCTGAGTAATCTTTGGGACATGGGTGGTGTTGAGAGACTTCTCCTGCCTTTTGTCTTCTCTTTGACTGCCTGTACTCGACGTGAGCAGGAGGGCTGAGCTGATTGCTGAACTGAATGGCCTTTTCCAAAGCAATTTCATCTGGGATCCCAAAGCCATGCAGCAAACAGCCAAATAAACCTTAAATCCCACTGATTTCCAAGGGAAAAAACTTCACAGGTTGAATCATCTGGGCAGTTCAAACTACTCTGGAAATTTTTCTTCTTGATTTTTAAGGACGCTGGGAAGGCTCCGTGGAAACGCTCGGTTTGGTCGTGGCGTGTCTGCTCCTTCATCTTCGGATTTGTTACTGAGCAGAATTAGTGTTGGCATCACTTGTTCAGTCTCATTCAGCCCTAAAACTGCTGGGGAGTGACAGCCCCGTCCTTCCTTTAAAATCAGAGCAGCCTGAAGCTGATGCTCGTCTTTCAGGCCCTGTCAGGCTCGTGCTTGGTCATCCCAACCAATAAAGACAAGCCCTCCTCAGCTGGGAGCTGTCAGTGCTCCACCCCTCGGTTTCCCTGGAACTCTGGGGCTGCTGGTTCCTTGGATAAGCTGGTCTAACACCAGATATCCCTGTGGGGGTGTGGGGAAGTGACTGACAGCTGGAGCCCAGCGCCGTCTCCCCTGCCCTCTTATCTCGAGCTGCTTGTTCTTGTTCCCGAGAGCTCAGGTATCTCAGCCACCTGCGGAGCTCCGCGACCAGTTTCTCAGGCAGGATAAGATCCGTGGATCATTTATTGCCCCCCAAGCCCCCTGTGAGATAAACGTAACGAGAGGAGTGTGTTCACGTGCGGCGCGGTGGTTTTTAATCCCCGAGCCACACCGAAGAAGTGAAGTGCTGTTCCCTCCGGCCTCACCACGGGGCTGGCACTTACAGCTGCTCTTCCACCTTTCATGACCTGAACTCCTGCCTGGGGGGGCAGCTTTGGTGCCCCTGTTGGCTTGTATGGGTTGTCATGTGCCAGAAGCGTTGCAGGAAGGGCTTGGCTTGGCTCGGCTTGGCTCGGCCGGCATCGTCTCTGCCCCTGCCCGAGCAGCTCCCCAGGCTGCTGTGATCCCACCAGCGTCTCGTGTCCTGCTGCAGGGCCGTGTCTCTGTGCTCAGGGCACCCCCACCCCAGCCTTTGTGCTGGGTGGGTGTGGCGGGAGCACAGGGAGCCCTTCGGAGGCTTTGCAGTCCGAATGTGGCCCCTGGATGTGGAGCTTGCAGGGATGGTCAGGATTTTGGGTGCCAGGGTAGGACACCAGGGAGCCCTGAACATCCCCCTGGGGAAATGGGGCGTTGCTGAGGCATCTCACAGGGACCTCCAAAATATAGGGCAAAATATAGGGACCTCCAAGTAAAGACCATCTCGTTCCAACCCTCTGCCATGGGCAGGGACACCTTCCAGTATCTTTAGGTACTTTTCCAGTAGCTAAAGGGGCTCCAGGAGAGCTGGAGAGGCGCTTTGGACAAAGGCATGAAGTGGCAGGACAAGGAGGAAGGGTTTTAAACTGAAAGAGGAGAGATTTAGGTAGGGTACTGGGAAGGAATTCTTCCCTGTGACAGTGGTACCTTCCACTAGCCCAGGTTGCTCCAAGCCCCATCCAACCTGGCCTTGGACACTTCCAGTAATCCAGGGGCAGCCACAGCTTCTCTGGGCAACCTGTGCCAGGGCCTCCCCACCCTCACAGGGAAGAATTCCTTCCCAATATCCCGTCTAAATCTCTCTTCTTTTAGTTTAAAACCATTTCCCTTTGTCCTGTCACTTCATGCCTTCGCCCAAAGTCCCTCTCCATCTTTCTTGCAGCCCATTTAGGCCCTGGAAATCATTGATTTGCTCTATTTTTTCGGTCTTACGATGTATTCACTTCCCAAATCCAGCAGCCAGGTGCCATATATGGAACTTGTGAGGGAACATTTCTGCCCTGGGGGTGGGAGGAGGCGTCGCTGTGCTGAGCTATTCCTTTTGGCACTGAGTAAGTGGCTCCTGCCCTTGTGGCCTGAAGCAACAGGAGAAGGACCAAGTGACGCCTCAGGGCTGCAAGGGCAGAGCAGAGGGAGGCTCTGCTGAGCACCAGAAGGGGTTTCTCCTCCCCATACTCCTGCCGTGGATGCTGCAGGTCCACAGGTATAACTGTCTGCCCCGATCTGCTGCTGGACACAGGATTTCCTGGCAATTTTTCCTTCTTTAAATCAGTCCAGCCTCGATTTTCAATCTTCCCGTGGTGGAGCCTCTTCCAGGAGGTCGATGCCACAATGTGCTGGAAGGAAGAATTTATAATTGTCTTTCTCTGATCCTGAGCTCATGGATCATATTGAACCTTTGGCTGCGGATGGAAGAGGCTCCTATTCACAAAAATGTGCTTCCTCAGAGAAGACACTGAGCTCTGAACTGGGTTTTACCCAGCCTGGCCTGGCTGAAAACCAGGGCAGAATGTTACTGTGGTTGTCTGGGCTCCTGGAGACGGGCATGCTCCAAGCTGGGTCTTACCCCATTTGCTATTTAGTGGAGTTTTTGGCTTGTGGCATCAACTGAAAAGCCCTGCAGAAGCCCAGCATCACTGCACCAACACTGTTCTCTTGGTCAATGAAGCACTCTTGGCCTCCTCAGGCAAGAAACCAAGTTAGTTCCACAGCAACTCTTTCCAAACCCATGGAATTCATTACATTATCTCTGGTTTCTTTATTAATGAGCCCCCTGTCAGTTGTTGTGTCGTTTTGCTTGGGCTCAGCTTGAGGGAAGAGCTCTGTAATTATTCAAGGCTTCCTGTTTGCCTTTTTTCCCCCTCTTTGTTTTTTTTTATTTTAAATTTGTTTTTGTTTTTGTTTTCCTCTTTCATATTGGCACAACATGAAGCCTTTTCCCAGTCCCCTGGAGCTTCCCCAGCTTTCTGAGCCAAACTGAAAAACCAGAGCTCGTGGTGGGGAGAGCCTGTGATTTTAATGTTTTTTTGGATTGGATCATGGGGACAGGATTGAGAAAACCCCCCTCCTTGTCACTTCTGGAATGGAAAGCGGTTTGTTGTCATTTGGTTGTGTCATCTGGCTTTTCTGGACGGAAAGGGGATTCTCCAGCTCTGTTGCTGCTGGTGCTTCAGTCACTGCCACGTGGCAGAAGGTCCCAGAGGGGATGCACCAAGGGCTGGCTGGGGCAGAGGCTCCTCCTGCCTTTATTTTCCTTGTTTTAACTCGATTTTCTGCATTGCTTATCACATGCCAATTCCTTTTTAATTCAGTTTCATCATCCCTAATGGCTGCTTTCAATTTGGGCTCATTCCCCACTTCGCAGCTCGAAGTTCTGGGAGTTCAAACCCACATTCAGCTCAGCCCCAACTCTCACGCTTCTGGACAACTTCGGAGCTGTTCCCAATTTGTCCCTCTCAGCTGGTTCCTCTCTAAATTTGGCCTGTTTGAAGGAGCAAGCCTGCATGGTATTGATTTTGGCTTTTAGTCCTGTTTACACAGAACCAATATAATTCAGCTCGTGCCTCAGAGACCAGTAACTTTGAGCTCAGAGACCCGCTTCCCCTGAGCTTCCCCAGATGGGAGTTTCCAGGAGAGACCTTTCCCACGTCAAGCATTGAAGCTGAATTAAAAAAACTTGTGGCTGCAACGGGCTGGAATTCCAGGCTGTGCTAGTGGCAGCTGCCAGGGCTTGATCCAGCTTCCCACTGGCATCTCCCGGCTGGCACATCCTGTGGGTCTGTTCTGCACCAGCTTCATAGAATCATGGGATGGTTTGGGTTGGAAGGGACCTGAAAGCTCACCCAGTTCCCCCCCCTGCCATGGGCAGGGACACCTTCCACTAGCCCAGGTTGCTCCAGCCTGGCCTTGGACACTTCCAGGGATGGGGCAGCTACAGCTTCTCTGGGCAACCTGTGCCCTCTGGCAGTTTGAAGCCACAGCTCATTGTCCTGTCACTCCCTGGAGTGAATCCCTTGTAAACAGTCTCTCTCCATCTTTTTTGTAGCTCCTTCAGGTCCTGGAAGGCCACAATTAGGTGACCCCAAAGTTTCTCCTCTCCAACCCCACCTCTCCCAGCCTTTCCTCCCAGCAGAGCTGCTCCATCCCTCGGATCCTCTTGGGGCCTCCTCTGGACTCTCTCCACAGCTCCATGTCCTCGCTGTGCTGTTCCCCAGGGCTGGAGCAGCTCTGCAGGGGGGTCTCACCTGAGGGGGCAGAGGGGCAGAATCCCCCCCTGCCCTGCTGCCCACACTGCTTGGAGTTCACCTGTTGAACACCTGAACACTTCAGGTCCTGCCCCTGGGACACCTCCCAGCTCGTGGTAATTAATATCTGGGCATTCCCACCCTCCTCTTCCTCAGCTGATGGCCGGGTTGGACGGGCCTTGGAGCAACCTGGGCTAGTGGAAGTTGTCCCTGCCCATGGCAGGGGGTGGATCAGATGATCTTTAAGGTCCCTTCCAACCCAAACCAGTCTGTGACACCATCTGGGCTGGGATGTTTTCTCCACTGGTGCCTTTCCCTCGTGGAAGTGGCTTTTAAACTTCGGGCTGTTGATGATTCAACCCATGGGTTGAAACCCCCAGCCCTGTGGAGCAGGGAGGTGCTGCTTAATTATTCTTACATTAACTTTCCACTTTGAGATGTCCAAAACGAGGCTGAAACTTCCCAATTCTGTGGTTTCATTGGTTGCAAAACGTGTGTAAAGGAAATGAGCCCTTTGGATCAAAACTGGCAAAACTGAGAAATACAGATTGAGGTGGAAAGCTGGAGTCCTTTGATTATTTTTTTTCACCATTAAGGCTGTATTTCAAGAGTGGTTTTTAATCAGAAAACCTCCAAAAGCAACAAAAATACATCATCAAAACCGTGCAACTTCACAATTCAGTTTTTGGAAGGAAAAGGTAAATTCTTTATTTCAACTCAGAAAAAAAAAAAAAATAGCTGTGGGTTTTACCCCCAAGAGAACAAATATTCCCTGTGTTCCCCCTCAGGGGAGCTGCTGCCCTGTGGTGACAGTCACCCAGGTGGATTTGTATCTCTGCTGGCATTTGCCCCTTTCCTTAGGAGCTTGTCTGGGGGGTATAAATGAGGAACGGGGCTTTTGAGGCTCTCTCCCAAGGGGCTCCTTGGACATTGTGGAAGATCTTGGCAGCAGGTCACACCAGGGAGGACCGTGGAGAAAGCACGGCCCGTGTTCCAAACCTGGAACAAACCCTCCTTGCAGCTCAGTGAGGCTGGGCTGGGCTGGAGGCCTGGCTGGGGAGGTGGCAGGTGATGTCCTGGTGGGCTTGGCTGCATCAGGGGCCCAGTTTATCATCTCCTCAGGCAAGTTCT
>VXAY01005477.1:90521-133912 GCA_013399855.1 Oxyruncus cristatus
TTCTGGGGGGGAAAAGTGTGGGGGTGGGGGGTGGTTGGGGTGAAGGGAAGGGGTTTGGGAACCTCCCCTCCGGTTTTCCGTGTGGAGCGATGCCCCCACACGTTTATTTTAGTGGATTTAACGGGTGCTTTTACCTGAGACAAATGATCCCTTTTTTCAGCATTTAAACAGCAAAATAAAGAATTAAAAAAAAAAAATAATAATAAATAAGAGTCAATCTAGTAGCAGCCCGTTGACTTGGAGAGCTTTCCTGCTACAGGCATTCCCAGGGCAGCCCATGGACACCAGTCTCCATGGCAGCAGCCGGTGCTGCAGAGGAGAGCGTGTCCTGAAAACCCTCCAGCGCCTCCCTGATGGTGGGACACGGGGTCCAGGGCAGGGCACCGTGCCCCCCTGGGGCAGGGAACGCCAGCCCTGGTGCTCCTGTTGGAGAGGGATGCGTGTGACCCCCTGTGTGTGTGAGCAGGGAATGTGGAATCGCTCAGCAAGGTTTCGCTCTTGCCCTGAACTTGCCTGTCCTTGCCCTTGGTGAAGCTGGTGAACCCCTGCAGCAGCAAAGCCTTGAGCAGCTCCTGCCCTCTGCCCCTTCCCCAGCTCCCTGGGCCAGAGCGCTGATCCAGTGCCCAAATCCTCCCTTTTATTGCTGTTTCTCTGACTCTCCGTGGGTTATTGGCAAAGGTCTTGGCTAGAAGGCAGCTCCAGGTGGGAGCTTGGCCGTGGTGAAGCCCAGTGGGTCTCCCTCAGCCCCGGGGGTTGGTGGGCACCCACCTGGCTCAGCTGGGGTTGTGTGTCCCACCTGGGGGTTCAGCCTTCCCAAAAACATCTTCTGGACGTGGCACGGGAGGCGGGTGCAGGGGAGGTGAGCAGCTGTGGTATCTGGCCAAGCATGAGCCTCGTTGAGTTGTTGAGGGGTTTTGGGACAGAGGCCAGTGCTGGGCTGGGCTGAGGGGGAGCCCCAGCTGTCTGCAGGTCCCTCCTTTGGCTCCTCTTGCACCCTCTTGGGAAGGTGACCTTGTGGGGAACGTGCTTCTCATAATTACCACCTGAACCCGTTTTAAGATGTCCAAAAGATGGAGTTGAGTTTTAGTCAGAGTGATTTTTCTGCAGCCATTTCATTTCTTGCCCGAAAGGACTCTGTAAAATAAACTATGTTGTTGGGGTTTTTTTAAGTCTGTTAGTTTTTTAAAAAAAAGATTTAAAAGCGTTATTTTGGAGCCTGTGTGTTACAGCTTTTCGCTGCCCGCCACCAGCTCCAGCCATCCTGCTTAAACAGAAACAGGACCACAAACCAAGTTAGTTAATGACAAGGTGGCTCCTAACTGGGTTTGAGATCTGGCTGAAATGTTACAGTGAAGGAGCCTCTGGGGGGTTTACATTGAATCCATTGGTTCTGGTGTCCTTGGGAGGTGATTTAATTCAGGGTGCTGCTGGTCATGTGTGGCCATGCAGGGGCTCACCTGGGTGGGCAGTGGCTGTTTTTAGTACAATGGGATCGTTCAGGTTGGAAAAGACCCCTGAGATCATTGAGCCCGACCATAAAGAGGCTACAAGGCTTCAATCAACCCCTATTCCAGAATTTCCTCCTGTGCTGGGCACTGCTGAGGCCACACCACAAATCCTGGGGTCAGTTTTGGGCTCTTCCCTACAAGAAGGACATGGAGGGGCTGGAGTGTGTCCAGGGAAGGGAACGGAGCTGGGGAAGGGGCTGGAGCACCAGGAGCAGCTGAGGGAGCTGGGGGGGCTCAGCCTGGAGAAAAGGAGGCTCAGGGGGGACCTTCTGGCTCTGCAACTCCCTGACAGGAGGGGGGAGCCGGTGGGGAGTCGGGCTCTGCTCCCAGGGAACAAGGGACAGGAGGAGAAGAAATGGCCTCAGGCTGTGCCAGGGGAGGGTCAGGTTGGACATCAGGAGGAATTTCCCCCTGGAAAGGCTGGTCAGGCCCTGGCACAGCTGCCCAGGGCAGTGGTGGAGTCGCCATCCCTGGAGGGATTTAAAAGCCATGTAGATGTGGCACTTGGGGACGTGGTTTGCTGGTGGCCTTGGCAGTGCTGGATTAACAGTTCAACTCAGTGATCTTGGAAGTCTTCTCCAACCTGAATTCTTTTGTGATCCTTGGATTCTGTGCTCCATGTCCAGCTGCCCATGCAGGAGGAGCAGTCCTGGCTGCCTCCCTGCTCTCACCACTTGAAGCTTGATTTCCCTCCACCTCGAAGGCAGCAAAACTGCTGTGATTTAATTGGCAACATGTTCTAATTTGTTCCAAGCTCTGCAGGCTCGTTCATTCGGCATTAGCATTTCTCTGGATGAAAACAGCTCCATGGCAGCCTGTCCTCTCCAGGCTCTTTGCTCCCACGACTTTGTGTGGGTTGCTTTCCTCAATCTCCTTGGACTTTACCTGGACACTGTTAGGAAACACAACTGTTACCTTCCTTTGCTCTTCAGGGCTGTGAGGGTCACGAGCCCACCTGGAGAGTGAAATGTGGGTGTCCAAGGGAATGTCTGAGAGCATCTGATGGGTGAAGGGAGCTGGATGGAGATCATGGAATCATGGAATGAGTTGGGTTGGAAGGGACCTTAAAGCTCACCCAGTCCCACCCCTGCCACGGACAGGGACCCCTTCCACCAGCCCAGGTTGCTCCAAACCCCATCCAGCCTGGCCTTGGACACTTGCAGGGATGGGGCAGCCACAACTTCTCTGGGCAACCTGTGCCAGGGCCTCCCCACCCTCACAGGGAAGAATTTCTTCCCAGTATCCCATCTAACCCTGCCCTCTGGCAGTGGTAAGCCATTCCCCCTTGTCCTGTCACTCCAGGCCCTTGTAAACAGTCTCTCCATCTTTCTTGTAGCTCCTTCAGGTCCTGGAAGGCCACAATTAGGTGACCCCAAAGTTTCTCTTCTCCAGGCTGAACATCCCCAGCTCTCCCAGCCTTTCCTCCCAGCAGAGCTGCTCCATCCCTCGGATCCTCTTGGGGCCTCCTCTGGACTCTCTCCAGCAGCTCCATGTCCTTGCTGTGCTGTTCCCCAGGGCTGGAGCAGCTCTGCAGGGGGGTCTCACCTGAGGGGGCAGAGGGGCAGAGTCCCCCCCTGCCCTGCTGCCCACACTGCTTTTGAAGCTTTAGGGTTGTTCTTTTCTAAAACACCAACAAATTGTCTGTAACAAACGAAGACAGGACCCTCCCCCCAAAATTTTTCATAACAGAGAGCAAAGCACTTCAGCTGCCTGTGAAGGAAACCCTTCCAACTTGACTTTTGAAAATGGAAACATTCAGATTTTCAGTTTTCCTCTCCATTTGGGATGGGGAAGAGTTTGGAAATCTCCAATCTAATGGTGTGGCATCTGGCAGCAAAGTAAGAGCTTCAGCAGCTCCTGCTGCCTTTGCTCCTCCAGGGTGGGGCTTGGCCAGAGCCAGCTCCCCTGACCCAGCAGCACCATTGGGTTCTCATCTGAAGACCGACCAGTTCTGGCAGTGAAATCAGTGGGTTTTCTACTTGCTGTTCATGCAAATCCACCCCGGTGCTCCCGAGCGAATGTGCCTCTTGCGTCCGCGGTGCGGGGCAGAATCGGAGCGGGGGAACGGGTTCAATCCGCGGGAGATGGGAAGGACGATGGGAGTGATCTCCTTGTACCTCTCTGCTCCCCTTCTCGGCCCTGCGAGGCAAGTGTGGGCCTGCATCTCCCTCTAGTGACTCCTCGCAGCCTGTTCCTCGTCGGCTCCGTGGCACCGGCCCCGAGGAGCCCCCGGCCAGGGCTGGGTCCCACCAGCTCCTCCCGGTGCCTTGCGCCGGGCTGGCCGTGCCCTGTGGAGCTCAGCTGGAGCAGGAACGAGCTCCAGGAGAGGGTGGTGGGCATGAGGGGCTGATGGAAACGCTGCCGGCTGCCCCAGCAGGGCTGAAGGACCTTCACACCCACCCACCACCCCACCCATGGTCAGTAAGTGTGCGAGCCCAGGCTGAGACACCTGCGCCGGTGCTGAGTGTAAAACGGGTGGGATTTTCAAATGCAGGGAACTCTGGAGCTTATCTCCCTTTTCACAGTCAGTTCTTTAGTCTTCAGTGCAAATATTTCTGTCAACGCTGCAGTTCTCCATCCCTGGGCTCTGCTGGTGGTATCAGGGCCAAAGGAGCCCCTTGAGACCTGCAGGGACCATTTAATGTGACAGCTGAAGACACGAGGAGCCCCTTGCAAGCCACTGCCTTAAATTAATTAGCTGCCGGCCTCCAGGAGGCTCCACTTGGGCTTGTGCCTGTCACCCCTTCCCAACCCTGGGAGGTTTGCAGCTGCTGGAGTGGGAAGATGTGAGGTGGGAGCTGTGAGCTCCCCTCCCACCTGCCAGCACCATTCCCCTGAGACCACCAGGAGCCTTGGAAAATGGAGAAGCTGCAAAATGAAAGGCTGAAGGGACAGACTGATCCCTGGTGTCACTCTGTGGATTTACTGCAGTTGTTTCAGCAGTTGCTCTCAAGCTTGGATTTCTGTCATTAGGAGACCTCAGAGCCCCTTCTGGTACCTAAAGGGGCTCCAAGAGAGCTGGAGAAGGACTTTGGATATGGGAATGGAGTGACAGGAGAAGGGGAAATGGGATCAAACTGAAAGAGAGTAGTTTTAGATGGGATATTGGGAAGAAATTCCTCCCTGTGAGGGTGGGGAGGCCCTGGCACAGGTTGCCCAGAGAAGCTGTGGCTGCCCCTGGATCCCTCCAAGTGTCCAAGGCCAGGTTGGAGCAACCTGGTCTAGTGGAAGGTGTCCCTGCCCATGGCAAGGGTGGTTGGAACAGGATGATCTTCAAGGTACCTTTTACCCAAACTGTTCAGGGATTCTTCTCTCAGGGTGGGGGGATCCCTGCAGTGGGGCTCTGAGAAGGAGGCCCGTGCCGGTGTGGGCCGGGCTGACAGTTGGCTCATGTCCCTTGTGGAGGGTGAGTTTGGGTTTGCAGGGGGCTGAACTGCCCTGCCTCGTGAGGATGAGCTGCCCCAGAGCTCAGGGGGGTCCTGCCTGGGGCTGACAAGCCATGGCCTGTCTTGTCCCTCCCAGCGGTGTTTGTGCACGTGGGAAATTAAGGATCGTAGAGTCATAAAGGTTGGGAAGGACCTCCAGGATCACCGAGTCCAACCCTTGACCAAACACCACCACATCAACTAAACCACAGCACTAAATTCCATTTGCAGGGACTTCTTGAACACTCCCAGGGATGTTCACTCCACCACCCGCTCCACCTGTTGGGCAGGAAAGGGAGAAAAACAAGTGAAATCTTCAAACTTCGGGTTTTTTTCCCATCTTCCTTTTCAGGATTCCAGACTCGCCAGTTCAGATTTCACCCTGGGGCCACCTTGGACGTGGCAGGACCCCCAGGAGACCCTCAGTCTCCAGCCTGATGGGAGCGCCCTGGCTTCACTCTCTGCCCGTGAGATGCCATCAGCTGAGGAGGAGGAGGAGGAGGGCAGCCTTTCTATTGAGGATGAAGGCTTTGAGCTGTTCAACTCCACCTATAACAAAATCACAGGCCCTGGCAGGCCAGGGCTGGGCAGGAGCGGCACATGGGTCCATGGTCAAGGTTTGCTCCTTTTCTCCGTAGAGATTCCTGGAAACATGATGGTTCTTTCATCCTTTATTATGGATATCTATTATTATTATTATTATTATTATTATTATTACATATTATGGCATGGCTTTTATCCACCCAGGAGCCTCCAGGAAAACACACAGAGCAACCAAGAAGGGCCGTGCCTCTGACCCCCAGGAGGAGAACATCACCACGGAGAAGCTGACGGGGAACGTGGGCACCCGGCGGCGGCTCCCGCCCGGCAAACCCAGCCATGCCATCACCGACCTGGTGCCCCACACCTTCCCCAAGGTCCTGGCAGCACGTCAGGCAGCTGCTCCCAAAGGAAACGTGCCCAAGGGTCCTGTGAGGACAGCAGAGCTTCCTCTGGTAGTGGCCAGACCCGCCGTCCCAGGGCTTGGGGACGGCGCTGCCCGCGCAGGACACTCCGTCCCGCTAGTGGCACGTGGGCAGCAAGGGCGTGTGAAACCAGGACCCCCAGGGCTGCCAGGACCCCCAGGGCTGCCGGTGAGTGGTGGTGGTGATGGCTGAGGGAGGGGAGGGGTGGCTGGTGGAGCATTTCCACCTCCACAGTGGGTGGTGGGCACAGGCTGCTGAGCTGTGGTGCCAGCGGTGCCATCAGCTCACTGGGAGAAGCTTTGTCCACCTTCTCTGGACAAAGGAATCTTCTCCATGATGGGAAACCCTCTCTGGCCCTGGCAAAGGTTTTTTGATGTCCCTGGAGGAACTGTAGAGGAGATGATTCCCTTATCCCCCTTGCCCTAGAGATGGTCTCGAGTCATTAAAATTAACCACGTTGTCGGTTTTCATTTCACCCTGGGCCTGCCCAAAGTCAAGCTGAGGGTCTCAAAGGGGGTCAGACCATCTCTTCCAGCCCCAGTTCCCACTGGCATCACTGTCCTTTGCTTCTCTACCCCTTCAACACCCCAAAATTGGTGCTGGTGCAAAGCAGAGAGTTCAATTTTTCTTGAAGTGAGTTTCGATTATTTTTTACTTCATTCATCCATTGTAGAGGATGAAAAAAGGGAAATTAAAAAGAAAAAGGTAAACTTAGAATAGATAATTCTTTAGGGAAGTCCTGAGTCTTCACTGAGAAGTGGCTGAAAAGTGTTTTACGTGTTTTCCCATGTTTGTACATTCTGCCAAAATTATTCTGTCATTTGGTTACATTTGGTTCATAATTCCTCTAGAAAACCGTCTTTCATTTCCCTGGTACCACTGCCAGAGGTGCCCATGGGCATCTTCTCCTCCCCCCCAGGGCTGACACCCCCGTGGAAGTCTCGTGGCTGTCCTGGGGTTCAGGGGGGTCCTGCAGGTCTCCACCCATGGCTGGTTTTATGGCTGTGTTCGAGGCACCCGGCCCTAAATCCGTCATCCATGAGCCAGGCTTGGGAGGATAACGGTTCAATTTAGGATTGTTAGCTTCCCCCTCAAGCCCTCTCCTTGCTGCTGCAGCTATTGCCTGCAAAAATAGAAGGAAAAGGCAAAAGGAACAGATGCTGAAGGATGAAAAAAATCCCAGGAGCGGAGGGAACGTCGCAACATTTGACAGCCCTGCTGTCAGCAGGCAGGAGGGACCCAGGCAGGAGGGGAATTGCTTTTCTCTCCTGTAGAAAGCTTGGAGAGGGGCTTTTTTTCCTCAGTCCTGAGTATCCTGGGTGGAAACACAGGTACCAGCAGCTCTATCCCAGCATTAGGAGTAAGGGAGAAAGATGGAGTTTTTACAGGGGCATGGAGGGACAGGACAAGGGGGAATGGCTTCAAACTGCCAGAGGGCAGGGATAGATGGGATATTGGGAAGGAATTCTTCCCTGTGAGGGTGGGGAGGCCCTGGCACAGGTTGCCCAGAGAAGCTGTGGCTGCCCCATCCCTGCAAGTGTCCAAGGCCAGGTTGGACTGGGCTTGGAGCAACCTGGGCTAGTGGGAGGTGTCCCTGCCCGTGGCAGGGGGTGGAACTGGATGATCTTTAATGTCCCTTCCAACCCACACCAGTCTGGGATTCTGTGAAGGACTGAAGCTCTGTGGTGGCACACACCAGGCATGAACCATTATTTTAGCTAAAATATGAGCCAAGCCTGGCAACCTTCCCTGGTGTTTGGTTGCTGCTCCCTGGGCCGAGGGCAGGTGAGCTCTGGTGGCCCACAGAAGGGAAGCTGGGCTCCAGATTTGGGCACTTCAGGTGATCAGAGTGCCTTTGGTGAAGCATCTCTTTGTGCCAAAGCTGCTCCTGCCCATCCCGTCGGCACAAGGCAGCAGCCGGGGCTGTGCCGGGTGGTGCTAATTCCCTGTGGATTCCCAGCCTTGCTCCAGGCTCAACC
Organism: Oxyruncus cristatus; assembly: GCA_013399855.1. Lineage (NCBI taxonomy): Eukaryota > Metazoa > Chordata > Aves > Passeriformes > Cotingidae > Oxyruncus > Oxyruncus cristatus. The sequence goes on from VXAY01005477.1 coordinate 98,399, forward strand.
CAGGCTGTTTGCAAGCTCAGACCAAGTCTGGTGTCTGTGACTGAAGCTGTCAAAGGCTCAGCTCTGCAGCTCACACGGGTGGGTCCTGTGCCACAGCCCGGCGTGTTGGCAGCCCCTGCTGGCGTCTTCCAGGGGGATCCCTGTCCTCCAAAACAGCCAGTGCCTCCCACCTCGCTGTTCCACCCAGACATGCTCTGATCAGTCCTGAAGTGAGGTCCCCTCTTGGCCAAAATGTGCATTTTCACCTCGAGCTGGGCCAGCTCAGAGCTCCCCCCAGTTACAGCAGCGGCTGTTTGTGTCCTGGGCCAAGCCACTGTTTGGATGGTGGCCCTGATCCCACTGTATGGGATTTTTTTTTTCCCCTAACACACTGCCTTTCCTCAGCAGGTGTCAGGAAATGTGCTCCTGCTCCCTGGCCATGTGGTCCAGGGCGTTTCTGGAGTGGGTGCCTCAGGATTGTGCTGCTCAGCCACCCAAGCAGAGCTGGCTGCTGATGCCAGGGCTGGAGCAGCATAAACCAGGGGACACTTTCGTCTCTGCTGGTTTTTGGGGTGTTTCCTGGTGATTTGGTGCTGCTGGTTTGCTCTGAACCAGCCATTTCAGTCCCTGCTTCCCTGGAGTCATGGCACTGGTCACCCAGGCACTGTGGGACCCCCTCTTTGGGGTGACACAGCTCTTGTTCTCTGCCTTTCAGGGCTGTCCTGGCAGGCAGGGACTGGTGGGGCCCAAAGGAGACAAGGTGAGTATCCAGAAAATTAGGGGAATATGGGTTCAGGGTCCAGGACAAATATCATGGCTGGTTTGGGTTGGTTTGGGTGTTTTTCATCAAGACAGCAGTGGGAGCTTCTGAAGCTGCAGGGTGGTGGCCCTTCCTGTGCGTTTGGAAGAGGAAGGAGATGGTTTTAGTGGGTACTTTAAGCCCAGGCTCAGGGCTGAGCTCAGGACAAGCTGCTGGCTTTCCTCTGAGCCACTTAATGGCTCTGCAGAGGCAGCAGAGCCAGGGCATGGAGCAGCTTTAGCTCAGGTCACCTGGAGGAAGGATGAAAAGCCCAGCCCCGTGCTGTATCCGTGGAATCATCTCAGAGGGACATCTGTCCTGCCTTGGTGAGACCCAGGGCTGCCCTTCCTCCTCCAGAAACCCGCTGTGCAGCAGCCACATGGCACAGCCTGGTCTCCTGCTGCACTGGGGGATGCTGGGGGACGGTCTGCACTGAGGGTGGTGCCCCCATGTCCCCATCAGCTCCTGAGCACCTCTGCACAGCAGTTCTCCTCCGTCCCAAGCTGTAAAGGGGCAAACTCATCGCCCCACACGATGTCTGTCAACAACAGCCCCTGTACTGGTGGTGTTTAGATGGGTCTGGGCACAGGACTGTGTATACAAAGCTCATTTCTTTTGCTTTCCCTCTTTCCAGGGTTATTTAGATCCCAAGAGCTGGTTTGAAACCAGGAATGTGCCCCACTCTGACCTGAGTCAGAACCTGTGCTGGTTGCTCAACCCCTGGCTGGTTTTAAGGTATTTTTAAGGTATCCCTTGTCTCCCTAGGGATACCCTGGAGCCGTGGGCAGGACAGGCCCCCCAGGTGACCCAGGCCCTGTGGGCATCCCTGGTGTGCCCACCATCGTCCTGTGGAGGAACTCCAGGGAGGACTGGCAGACCTTCACGGTGAGTTCCAGCCGTGGTGGGCTCAGGGGGCTCCACTCACACCTCCCCATCAGCTCCCTCTGCTCTGCTGGGAGCAAGGGATACCAGGGTTTGAGATTCCTCCCGTGTTGGGAGGCAGGTGAGGGCAGAGGGAAGGTGCCAAGGAGGGAGGTGCAGCTCTGTGGACGGCTGTCCATGGGATCAGCTTGTCCTCTGTTCCCAGCAGTGCTGTCCCTCTCTGCCCTGGGACAGACCAGGAAGTCATCCTGGACCATCCCCGTGGTCCACACTCATCCGTCCCCTCCCTGGGATGGTTCGTGCCCTACCTCAGCAGGACAGGGCCCAAGGGGGACCCATGCCATGCAGAAAGTAGCCCTTCTGCTCTGGGTTACAAATTACAAAGCACCTCTCCTGTTTTCCACCATCTCCCAGCTTCCTGCTGCTCCCCAGGGTTTGTGCCCATGGAGCTTCTTGCTGAGACATTTCCTCACCTGGTCCCTGGGGAGCTCAGGAGCAGGATGGGACCTGTGGGGAGGCAGCAGTGCCTCACCCACTGCATGGCTGGATGCAGAACTCCATGGAATGACTCCAAAACTCACTGCAACGACCCAGGCAGCGTCATTTAGGATCCCCAGCTCCTGACAGCTCACCGTGATTAGGCTTAATTTCAAACTCCCTGTACAGCCTGGCCTCATCCAGGCAGGGCAAGAGCCGAAGGCATTGGGTTTCTAACTGCCTCAGGCACTTTTCCAGCCCGGGCTGGAGCTCCCTGGGGTGCGAATGCTCAGTGTGTTGTGTGTCTGTAATGCCCCTCTGGTGGAACTGCAGCCTGGCAGAACGGTATCAGTGGCAGGTCAGTGCCAGGGGCAGAGCAATGGGCTGGTGAGAGCTCAGGCTCCATCTCCAGCTCTCTGAACTCTTCTGTGACCTTGGGCAGGGCTTTTGACTTCTCTGGAGCTCATTCATTGCTGAAGAGCTGTCATTACATCCTCTGCTCCAGGGCAAATGCCCGGAATTCCAGGGGGAGGATACAGTGGGGGGATCTCTGCTCTGCCAGCACAGCACGCCCCGAGGCAGGAGGAGGATGGCCCTGTGCTGGTCTGGCTCTGAGCTGGGATTCACCCACCAGAAGTCCTTTGTGATTTGTGTTGGTTTGGATCAAAGCAGAGGAGTTCAGGAGAGCAGATTCCTCCTGGAAAGCGCAGCAGAGCTGATCCCTGGGAGATGTTTTATCTGGAGAACCTGCACGTTGTCCTGTCCTGCTGCTGCTCCGGAGCAGGTGCTGTGCTGGTGCCAACGCTCCCAAACCCCACTGCAGGCACACGGAATAGACAGGAACAAACCGGGACAAGAGCGGGAGCACCGGAGGTGCCGGCTGGAGCAATCCTGCCGTTCCGGAGAGCATCTCCCCGCCGGGGTGATCCCTCCCTCCCTGCAGCATCACTCCCTGCTGGGGTTACAGCGCTTTGCAGAGCTGCTGCCGCTCAGTCACAATTCCTTTTTTTTTTTTTTAATTTTCTTCCCTGCCTGCATTTGGAAGGGCACCTCAGGCTTCGTTCTTCCGCAGGAGAACCGTTCATGCCTGGGGCTGTTGCCGTGATTTCGGTGGTGTCCCCCCTCCTGCGGCCGCGGGGATGCCGGAGGGAGCTCGGGAAGCGGGAGCTGCAGCGCTGCGGCTCCCGGCCGGGGGCTCCCGGCGTTTTCCCGGCGCTGTTGGCCCGGTGCCGATCTGGAGGGGAAGGCGGTGCCTGGCGGGGGTGACCTGGGCCACCCCAGAGCCCTGCGGGGCCACTGAGTCTGCGGGCGAGTGACCCCGCGGCGCTTTGCTCGGCGGCGGGAAACGGGAGCGCAAAGCCGCGGGCTGGGCTTTGCTAATCCCTGCTGAGCCAGCGCGGGGGGGAAGGAAGGACCGTGGGGCTGGCGGTCCGTCCGTCCGTCTGTCCGTCTGTCTGTCTGTCTGCAGCCCCGCAGAATGCGGGGGCTTGCGGCAGTGCCGCTCTCGCCGGTTTGGGGGCCAGAGGGGGTGTCCTGGGACGTGCTGTTGGATCAGGCTCTGGGAACGCAGGTCAGCGGAGCTGCCTCTGGGAGTCTGGGATACAGTGCGGGATGACGGACTGGAAAAGAGAGGGACGTGGGGACTGTCCCAGAGCGTTTGTGGTTGTTGTGGTGCTCAACAGCCCCTCCTGCTCTTTTCCAGTGAAAAAAAACCCCACTTTGCTGTTCATGGGAATTAAGGAAAACCAGCTCAAGGCCACTGTGATTCCACCCCAAGCCCCTGTCCTGTGTTTTTGTTCACAACGTATTTGACAGGGTTTGGGTTTGCCAAGAATTCTTGGTGTAACTGGAGGGGCAGGAGCTGCTGCTGGTTTGTTCTGTCAGCATTGACTTCGGTGGGAGTGGAGCTCCCAAGGCCCCCAGGGAAGGGAGGAAGGAGAACTGGAGCTTCCAGAGTTATTGGGGAGCTTAATCTGCAGTGCCAAAGTCCTTTCTTTTTAGCCATCCCAAAACCTTTAACAGCGGGAGGACAGGCTGGGAAGTGCGGGCTGGGGACCTCAGAGTGAAGGAAAATACTGCTCCATGTGAAAAGGAGGGGAATTTTAGGGATGTGCTGCTTCTGCAGCTGCCAGGGGGACGGTGTCCCAGGGTGGGTGGTCCTGGGGTGGGCTGGGGAGGGTGACATGGGGTGGGGTGGTCATAGGATGGGTTGGGGAGGGTGACACAGGATGGGAGGTCATGGGGTGACTGGGGAAGGTGTCCAAGGGTGGGGTGACCATGGGGTGGGCTGGGGAGGGTGACATGGGGTGGGCTGACCATGGGGTGACTGTAGAGGGTGGCACAGGGTGTGGTGGCCATGGGGTGTTGGACTGGGGAGGGTGGCACAAGGTGGGCATCCAAGGCTGCTCCCCACAAGGCTGCAGGCCCTGCTGCCAGGCTGGAGTTTTCCAGGAGCACAGATCCCACACGGATCTGTGGATCCCCATCCTCCATCCCCTCCCTTCCCAGCGCTCCCCCTGCCCCGTCCTGCAGCGAGCAAAGCCCTCACTGTTTCCTGCTGAAATCCCAGAAGCCAATTAATTTCTCTGCCCTCTCCTTGGCATCTGGTGTTTCTGAAATCCAAGTTCACGTCTCACGTGGGATTTTTTCCCCACCACCACCTCCCTTTCTAAAGGTTGGATTATTTATTTATTAATTTTTTTTCTGAAGCCTAGTGAAATAATATCCTGTCCCGAGTGAATCTGAGTTCACTGATTCCTGAGACAAGGCAAAAGCACTGGCTGGGCTCCAACCTCCTCCTCCAGGAAGTTTTTGTGTGAGCAGCTTTTGAGGGAGATGAGAAGTGGCTGGACAGGAGGAGCATGGCAGGGACTGCACCCCTTCGCTCACTAATCAATTTGGGATCAACTTAAAAGGAGCAGGGATGCCTGGGGTGGTGTAAGAGCTGGATAAATGCATCCATCCATCATCTGTCCCTGAGAGCCCTGCTCATTGCTGGAAATATTTCCGTATGTTGAAAGGTCTCTGTTTATTTTCCATGGTGAGTTTCTGGGCTTTTCCCCCCTTGTCTCTCCTCTGGTGTTGGAGGACAGATCGTTGGAGCAGGGGACAGGAGGGCATTTCCAGGTGCTGAGAATCACGTAGGGACCCCTCCTGCTGCCTGGGATTGGGGTGATGGACAAGGAGGGGCTTTTCCTAGCCTCTGATTCCAGCCAGGATTTGGAGGAGCTGCCTGGACCAGGTGTCTGGGCTCACCATGGGAAGCAGGAGGAGGAGGAAGGGTGGGATTTTACCTTCTGCATGCTGCTGGAAGGGAGGAGGATGGCTGGTAGCTGGAGAGAGACATTTGGTTTCCTGGCCATCCCCCAAAACTTGGGAAAACCAGCCTGGAAATGCCCAGAGAGGAGGCTGCACCGTGAGGCTTCAGGACCTTTGAGATAGGATGGGTTTAGCTGTGGTTGGGATGGGATTAATCCACCCTGGGGCTCTTGGGTGGGTTCTTCCTTCTTTGTGGTCATCTGGTCTCCTGAGAAACTGGAGGTGCAGGAAAGATTTGGCTGCTGGGAGCAGAGGGAGGAAAACCTGCCCGACAGAGCTGCCTGGGCAGCTCCTCCTCCAGGTTTTCCACGAGGCTGGATGAGATTCCCCACCTGGGGCAAACTGGAGTGTCAGAACAGCTGCTTCAGTCCAGCTCACCTGTGCTCACCAACATGTTTCTGGCCTTCCCACGTGCCAAAAGTTTGTGGTGCCCCAAGGCTGCAGGGCATCCAGGGGGGAGCTGAATTCCCCCAAACCCCAGAAGGAGTGGGCTCTCTGTCTTAATTTCCTAATGAAAGCCATAATTCCTTGTTTCCTACACGCTGCCCTCGGATTAAACCTTCTCCTGTGACTCGTCTGCACACGAGACAAAATCAATAAGAGAATTAGAAGAGAGGTTCATTGCTGTGTCTTCCCAAGGCAAAGCAAAAGACTTTGAAGACATAAAAAAAAATTAAAAAAAAACCAAAAGGGATTTGGGATTTTTTTTTGTTAACATTTTGCTTTCCCCCCTCCCCCATTTTTCCTTTCAGCAATCGTCATTTTACCAACTTCTGCACGCGGGCTGGCCCGTGAGTATCACTGGTGACTTTTTGTGGTGGGGTTTTTCCTCACTCCGAGCGCTTGGTCTGTCTTACCTGTGTTTTTTCCTTTTCAATCCAGAGAAAACCCGGAGCCCCTGGGCCCCCAGGACACCCAGGGAAAACGGGAGCACCTGTAAGTTGGAAATCTCCGTGGCTGGGAGCTGCTTGGCCCCGCTGCCACCCCGGCTGGCTGGGCTGGGGACACTTGTAGGGTCGATGTCCCCAAAAGCAGTTGCGCAGCCCCGGGCTGTAATTAAGGGCTTTGGGATCGGATTTCAGAGCAGCCTGACGGTTTCCTTGCCCGCTGGAACGCGGGGGTGTTTGATATCCAGCTCCCTGGGTTTCGCTGGCAGCCCCAGCCCCTCCGTCCGTGCCAGCTGAGCAGTGCTGGCTTCCTCGCCCCGGGGCATCAGGTTCCTGCCCCTGGTTTTGGATAAGGGACCGTGTGGGTCCCTCCCGGAGGCACAGAAAGCAGGGAGGGATCAGGGGGCAGGGAGCAGGATCTGGTGCCAGCCCCACACCTGCCCTGGGCACAGGGGTGATGTGGGCAGGGTGGGGGGGCAGGGGGATGTGATCCTCCCTCTCTGCCCTTCCCAAGGCCACCCCTGTGCTTTGCTGCGTGTCCTCCCCTCACCGGCCTCTGGGAGGGCTCGGGCAGCCCTTGGCACGGGGCAGGAAGGGGGGGAATAAAGGGGCACGGTGGTTGATTCCATCCCTGTTTGTCCACAGGGACCCTGTGGAGCCCCAGGAGAGCCGGGGGAGAAAGGCCAGCGGGGGTACACGGTGAGTGCTGGGGGTTGGGGGGCTTGGCAGGGGGCACAGCCCGGTTTGGAGGAGTTCAGTGTGTGCTTGGGGCTGTCCTGGGATCCTCAGGGAATGCTGGCACTCTTGGATAGCCCTGGGTGAGGCAGCACATAATGGCTTTGGCGCTGGTTTGGGAATGGTTGGGTTGGGTTTGCCCCCGCTCTGGTTTCCAGTTGCTGGAGACCACCAGAGCCACAGGTGCTTGGATTGCTTGCAAAACTTCAAATAGCAATAAATGCTCCCTGAAGTTTGGATTAGAAGTGGAAGGGGGTGAAAATGCTGGGGTTTGGGCTGGGTGCCCCACGTGTGCATGGCCAGGAGTGAGCACAGGGGAGGACGGGGCCCTTCAGGGTGGGAGGTGGGAAAGCAAGTCTCCCCAAAACAGTTTTGATAGTTTTGCAGTCAGATTCTTCACTTGAGCAGTAGCTGAGGCAGCTGCATCTTTCTGCCCTTCCTTCAAACTCTGACTTTTTAAACTAAAAGCAAAGTTTCCAGCTTTTGGACTTGGCAAAATGTTCCAGAACTTTTGAGAAAACCAAACAATCACAGCGAGCTGAAGGGAAATGTCCTCTCTTTGGCCCAGACTGCTCTTTAACTTGCCTGAATTCAGGATTTTCAGTGAGCTAAGGGGTGAAGTAAAAGCTGCCCCTGAGCTTTAGCTGGTGATGCCCAGTCCAGAGGATCCTGCACGCGGGAAAGCATCAGGAATGGCTTGGAGCCAAGAAGCTGATGCAGAAGGTTTTCACTTGACCTTCTCTTACTGCATTGCTGCTTCCCTGCCTTCCATGTTGCAGAGTCACTGGCTGGGACTATCCCACTGTTTTGGTGGAGAACCTGGGCAGATCCACGTGCCAGACACTTGCAGCACCTGGATTCATGGAGCTTTTCCCTGCCAGCCCTGCCCATGTCCTGGCAAAATCCAGAGGCAGGCAGTGCTCAGGGTTTCATCCATTGGTATCACAGTGATGTGGGGTTTTTTTAATTTTCCATGCTTGGCTTTTTTCTCCCCAGGGTGAACCCGGGCTCCAGGGCTTGCCAGGGCGTGTGGGTTACCCTGGCTCAGATGGCACCCCTGGCCTGGATGGCAAACCTGGGCCGTGGGGGCTGCCAGGGGAGCAGGTGAGGATGGGCAGGGCACGGCCAGGATGGGGGGAACTGGAGCCCCAAGCCCTGGGCAGGGGCCAAAAAACTCCTAATGCTGCTCCTTGGGTTCTCTTACCTCCTTTAGAACGTTCCTCCTAAGCCCACAAACCAGGCAGTCCTGGATTAGTGTTGAGGTTCATGTCTCCCAGAAGAAAAGGGCTGTGGAACATCCCAGGTGTGCATTAAAGTGCTGGGATAACTGGAATGCTGCAGCTCCTGGATTGGGGTTGGGTCAAGGCACGAGGGCTGGGCTGCTGCACCTGAACCTTTGAAAATAACTTGGAATCATGGAATGGTTTGAGTTGGAAGGGACCTTAAAAATCATCTCACTCCATCCCCCGTCCATGGGCAGGGACACCTTCCACTAGCCCAGGCTGCTCTGAGCCCTTGAGGGCTCCAAAACTGGAGATGGACAAAGAAGTGAGAGCAACTGTGGGCTGCCTGGGTAACATTCAGTTCAGGGAGCTGGTTCCTTGGTGCTGTGACATGGTCCCTGCCCTTTTCCAGACCCTGGGCACCGATCCCTTGGGAATACAGGCAGCACACCAGGGCTTGGGAGCTTCCTCAGGGGGGTTTTAGAGGACCATGCTGAGGGGTTTGGGGCTCTCAGCAGGTGCTGGGCACTGAGGAGGGGGTTGGACATGGGTGGGAGGTGCTGGGCAGCCCCTCAGTGCCTGCTCTGCTCCTTCCTCCCTCTCCCCAGGGGCTGCAGGGCTTCCAGGGCGACCGTGGGGTGACTGGAGAGAAGGGAGAGGAGGTAAGTGGGCTCTTGGTTGCCACGTGGTGCCGTGGGCACGGTGCAGTGCCAACCCCAGTCCCAGCACGTGCCAAGCACTCAGAGCTTTCATCACTGGTTTCACTGGTCCCACACCAGCAGCAGGAGCTGCCAGTGCCCGTTGCTGCAGCTCCTCTCCAGGGCTTTGTCAGCCGGGACATAAAACGTCCGTAAAAAGGTGAATGCTAATGGTTTGTCACCCTTTTTCTTTTCATCCCTTTTCCCTCCCACTTAGTCTTTTTAAAGCTGAAAGTTTTGGAGCTGCCCAGGAGATTTTTGGGCGCCTGTGAGGTCTGGTCATGCCAGGGCTCTGGAAACCTGATTCCTTCTTTTTGAAACAGCAATCCCGCTCGGTTTATCATGCGTGATGTCGTACACGTGATATCGTATCCGTATCATTGGATATGTTATCATATGTGGTCATATCTCTTTTTCTGGCTTTGTACCCTCCTGCCTGTGGAGAGCCCTGTGGGTGCTGGGACACCTCTGTGACACTGCTGGGGGTGCTGTGGTGCAGCAGTGGCTTGGGACACAGCATGAGGGACCAGCACCCAGGGTTTGCTCCTGTGGGGGCCTCATTCAGCACTTGGGGGGGGTCCCCATCCCCCTGAACCCCACCAGCTGTGTCCTTAAGCTCCCAATGGTCCAGCTGGAGCTCACACATCCTTGTTCTTCCCATTTCAGGGTTTCTTGGGTGACCCTGGGCCAGCTGGGGAGAAAGGAGAGAAGGGAGTGAAGGTGAGGGGGTCTGGCCGTGCTCCTGGGGTGGGCAGGGGGGGGCCAGGCCGTGCTCTCCTCCATTGCTCAGGCTGCTCTTGCCTTTTCCAGGGGGTGAAGGGAGAAAATGGCCTGCCAGGTCCTGCTGGACTCCAGGTGAGTTGACAGAGGGTGTCCTGCTCCCTGCTGCGCCAGGATTCCTCCTTCCCTCCGTCCCCTTTCCTGGTTGGCCCCCTTTGCCCCTCTGTGATGTCCCCAAGCTCCATCCCTGGCTCCAGCCCATGTTCTCCTGGCTTGGAGCAAAGCCCTCACGTTCCCTGTGTTTTCCTGACCCTTCTGCAAGGGACAGGACAGAGGCAGCTGCCCCCTCAGGGTGGGCACTTCACTGACACCCCACTCCCGGCTTCTCTCCCAGGGGGTGTCGGGTCTGAAGGGTGTGATGGGCTTCCAGGGCCCTGCAGGGCCAGAGGTGAGTGGTTCAACTTCCCCTCTGTCCCCCAAAGAGGTGCAGGAGCCTGGTGATCCCACTGGGAAGATGGGTCTGAGGAGGGAAGACTTGGGATTTGCTACCAGGCACGTTGTGGGCAGGAGCCTCCCCCTCCCAACTGACCTCTCCCAACTGATCTCTCCCACCGGACCCAGGGAATCCCAGCCTGTTCTCCCGTTCTCCCCTGGCTGGGGGTGAAGAGAAACGAGCCTTGCCAGAGTTTATTTTAGTGGGGTTTTTTTAGTGGTTTGTTGTAGGTGAGCACCTTCGGCTGAGGTGAATCCCAGGCTGGCAGCACCTGGGTTTTCTTCCATGCTGTGTCTTTGGGAGCATCCCAGCCAGGACTGGGAAGGAAGTCCAGGACCTGGAAGCTTCCAGAACCTGGAAGCAGAGGGTTTCAAAGCAAAACTGAAGTGGTTTGGTGGTGAATGGAAGCACCTTCCAACGGGAAGGGAGCGGGGCTGGCTGAGGGGGCATCAAGTAGCTGACACCTGATGTGAAAGAAAGGGGGGAATTTGGGAGGAAGGAGGGAATCAGAGCAAAAATGGCATCTCTTCTCTGCTGTTCCAGGGAGAAGGAGGCTCAGTGGGTCCGCCAGGCCCTGCTGGCCCTGTGGTAAGTCACAGATTTTGGGTACAAACCGTGGCCAAAGCGCAAGTGGTGGGGCACCATGGGCAGGTGGGACCACCACGCCCTGCCCGGTTCGTCCCTTGTGCGGAGTTTTAATCTAAAAATGATTGATTTCATTAAAACCCTCCTGGTAGTGGAGATGCCTGGGGGTCCCATGCCGTCCCCTCCTGCGTGGTGGGAGGGCTGAGCAGGGTCTGTCCTTGCAGGGGGGGCCGGGCCAGCCGGGATCCCTCGGATGCAGAGGCATCAATGGCTCTCAGGTGGGTCTGCCCCAGTTCCCACCCTTTGCCATTTGGGATTTCCCGGTCCCTGCACTGACCCTGTCCCTTCCCTGCTCTCTCCACAGGGGGAGATGGGCCCTCCTGGCCTGCCTGGCCCACGAGGCCCCAAGGTGGGTGCACCCGGGGGTGAGGGGACCTGGTGGGGATGGGGTGTCCTGGGATGGGAGGGTGTTCCCAGGGTGGTCTCCTCCAGCTGGGCTGTGATCCCAACCCCTGGAAAAAACCCACGGAGAGGCTGGGGCAGGGTTGGGAATCCTCTCTGCCCCCCCTGCCACGGCTGTGCTGGCTGGCACTGGAGCTCCTCAGCGGCTGGGAGCGCCCAGGAGGGGTTTCACACCCCGGTGCCTGCAGGGATGTGGTTCCAACAGCCCTCACTGCCTTTCAGGGACCACAGGGACTGCAGGGCAGACGTGGCCCCCCCGGCCCCAGGGGCTCCCAGGTGAGTGGGCGATGTCCCGGCGTGGATGATCCCGTGCTCTTGCTGAGGGATGAAGGAGCTGCTGGGATTCGTCCTCCGTGTCCTCTGCAAAGGGACATGAAATAAATCCTTGATCCCGGGGATCCTCGTGGCCCCCGGGGGGTGGCAGGGCGGGAAGGGCTGTGTCCCATGGGCAGGGTGTGTGGGCAGAGGGGGTGAAGGGTCCCTGGGCCGCCAGAGGCAGCTCCTGGCGGGGGCTGAGGAGGGTTCCTGCGGGCTGGGGCCTCGCCCACAGAGCAGGACAGTAACCAGCACCCCTCTGCTCCCAAACATCCCACTGCCTGTGCTCTTCCCCAGGGTCCAGCTGGGATGGAGGGATCCACTGGTCCCAAAGGAGACACCGTAAGAGCTTCCTGCTGGCCCCCTTTGCCCTTGGGGGGGGTGAAGCCCAGGCTTGAGGGCTTTCCCCAGGGGCACCTGGGACCTGGGGTGAGGGGTCCCTGCCCCTGCTCTCGGAGGGGAGAGGGGGCAGCACTTCCAGCAGACCTTGCAAAGGCCATCTGGAGGTCCCTGCTCACCCTGGGGAGGGGATGTGGTGGGTCTGGGTGCTCCCTGCCCAGAGTCAGCCTTCTTCTCTCTGGTGGCCAGGGACAGGACCCAGGGAATGGCTGGAGCTGTGCCAGGGCAGGGTCAGGTTGGATCTCAGGGATAGGTTCTTCCCCCAGAGGGTGGTTGGCACTGACCAGGCTCCCCAGGGCAGTGGGCACAGCCCCAGGGCTGCCAGAGCTCCAGGAGGGTTTGGACAATGCTCTGAGGGCCAGAGTGGGATTGTTGGGGTGTCTGTGCAGGGCCAGGAGTTGGACTGGATGATCCTTGGGGGTCCCTTCAGCTCAGGATATTCTGTGATTCCAAGATTCTTCTTGCAGGGAGCAGATGGTGCCCCTGGGGGGAGGGGACAGCCAGGACTGGAGGGCCCCGGGGTAAGTCCGTGGGGTTGGGTGGCTGGATGTGGGGTGCTCTCATCCTCCCCCTCACAGCCCCCCAAAGCCCTGCAGGGAATGCCCTATTTCCCCCAGCTCCCCCCAGTGTTTGTGGCACAGGGGCTGGTGGAGGTGACAGCCACACTCCTGTGTCACTGCCAGCATTCCTCTGACTCTGCTGCTTACAGGGACCTCGATTTTTAATTTTTTCCCCCTATGGATTTATCAGCAGAGACGGCCCAGCCCTGCCCAGCCCTTCCCTTGTGCCCTCCTTTTCCCCAGGGTTTGGGTGCTGAGCTGCCCTTCCCAAAGGAGGAGGATTTGGGGGCAGTCTGACCTTCCCCTGCCCGGCCCACAGTGTCCCTGGTCCTCCTGTCCTGAGAGCCCCAGCTCTGAGGGCTGGAAACCGGGGCTTGTGAAAGGGCTGTGGGGTGTGGGTGGCGTGTTTTAGGGACCAACAAGAACCTCATCCTCCTACTGGGGGCAGCCTGGGAGGGTTTGTGCGTCCTCTGGAACCTACTGGGGAGCAAATCCCACCATGGCATCAGCAGCTGAACTGGTGCCTGCCATTCATCAGCATCATCCCACCCCTGTGCTGTGGGAGGGGATGCTCCATGAGCCAAAGTGACACCTCCCTTTGTGTTTTGGGGTTTTTTTCACTTGCACTTTGTGTCTTGCTCTGAAGGGGTTTATTGGCCTGCCAGGTCCAAGAGGCACCCAAGGAGAGCGGGTGAGTGATGGCATCCACGAAACCCCTGCTTGGGATGCAGGAGAGCTGGCTTAGAGCAGCCCAGAGCACCAGCTTGGTGCTCAAATAGGTGGCAGCTGCAGTTGTTTGGGGAGGCAGAGCTGCCCTTGCTGTGCCAAGAGGAGCTTTCAGGCACCACAATGTGTCCTAAACACGGACACCACCTGCCCTGGGGAGGCACAAGGGAGGAGGGAATGCTCTGGCCTGGGTTAAGGAGCCCAGCAATGCTCTGTGCTGGTATCAGGGATGCCACCAGCAGCTGCTGCTCGTGTCCTGCCTGCCAGGGGACTGGGACTGGCACGGGGTGCACTAAGGGCTGGTTTGGTGGGGATTGAACCTGGAAGCCCTGGAGCCTCCCCACCACAAGGAGCTCCCAGCTCTGAAGAGCCCAAAAGGAGGAAAATCCTGGTTGAAACAGGGGCAAAACTCCCTATATTTGCTGCCAGCATCGGATCACAGCTTGCTTTGGGTGCAAGGAGGGGCGCGACAGGGTTTTCTCAGTGCACCCTCCACTGCTGCTGCTCTTGCAGGGCTGCCGAGGTCCAGGTGGAGCCAAGGGAGACCTGGGGGCCAAAGGAGACAAGGTACCACATTCCCAAGCTTCTGGTGCCTCCAATTGCTTCCCCTTTGGTCATTCAGATGTGCTGTATCCCAGCTGGTGGGATGTCTGAGGACCCAGGGGACCTAACAGGGACTGTGAGAGCCGGGCAGCTCGTCCTCTGCTTGATCCCAGCAGGGTGCTGCCTCTGGTCCATCCTGCCCTGCTCTGCCTCACTTTGGCCATTCAAAAATGTTGCATTTCCCCACTGTTGGTGCCCTGGGGACGTTCGTGGAGGGAGGGTCATGGGGTGTTCAGCCAGAGCAGCCCTGGGTCCAAGGCTGGGGGTGTGGAGAGCCAAGGGATGGGCTCTCCTGGGGGAATTCCTGCTGGGAGCCCTGGGCCACTGGCTGTCCCTGCTGCTGTGACGCTGTGTTTTGTTCTTCCAAGGGTCCACGTGGAGCACAAGGAGCAAAAGGCCCCCAGGGCACCCGGGGCCAGGGTGGTTTGCAGGGCTTTCCTGGCCCCCGAGGGGCGGCAGGGCCCCAGGGCCCAGACGTGAGTGCCAGGGCCTGTCTGGGGTGTCGTGGGGTGGGATGTGTGTGTGCGTGCCCACTGTGGGCAGGGGACAGCCCTGAGGCACAGGGATGGCACAGGAGGTTTACAGGGTGCCTCCTCAGGGACCCCTCTGGTGACATCCCCCCCGGCACTGCTCGGGCACCGCTGGCCCTGCTCGGCCACGGGCAGAGCCCCTGGGGCTGCAGGTGCCCCCAGCACCCAAACAGGGCTGCTCCAGACCCTTCTGGCTGTGCCCCCATCCCAAAATTCCCTGGTGGGTTCAGCAATGTGAGAGCAGCTTTAGGCAGGGAATTCCCAGCCCTCCGGAGCTGCCTCTCCCTGAGCAGCCGGTCAGGGATCCCTCTGGGTCCCCGCTCCAGGTCAGCACCTTCCCAGGTGTTTTGAGGGCAGAAGGCTCACAGGTTGCTCACTTGATGCTCCTCTTTGACTCCTGCCAGGCTCTGCCTCCTGGAGCCCTGTGCTGGCAGCTCCAAAAGGCCTTTGGAATGTGTTTTTCCTGCAGTCTGTGCTCTGAGGGAGCTGTCAGGGTGGATGAACCCATCTCCAGATCAATATTCCTCCCTGGGAACTGAGACCAGGCTGACAGGTTACCTCTAGTGGTTTCCAGCTTCTCAGGAGGAGGAGAAGGGGGGTTGTATTTTCCCACCCACCTTTCCAGTCTGCAGCATCCCCCTGTGGGTGATGCCCTCCCCCTCAGAGGGGAGGGATTTTGGGATGATACCTGCCTGGATCTGCTCTCACGTTTGCTCTTCAGGATGAGAAGTGAATCCTCCCACTGCTCCAAGAGCTGGAGACTCAGCAGGACTCATCTCCTGCCTTGTCCACCCACCCAGGCAGCGCTGCCAGCACATGGTGTCGGTCTGGAGGAGCCGGGTTTGGATGGAGCAGGAATTTGGCCATCAGTCCTTTGAATCACCTTAAATTGGATCAGCAGGAAACAAAAATATCCCACTGCGCTGTCACACTATTGAGCTTTTTCTTTTTGCCCCGTTTTATAACCTGGAGAATGGGGGAAGTCCCCGTTCCCACCCCGGAGCTTACCTGGTGCCCCAGCTCCCATTGCCACTCATTGATGCCACCTCTGATCCCACTCCCTGTGTTTTCCCCTTGCCCCAGCAGCAGGATGGTGGCTGGGAGAGCTGTGGTTTTCCTGGCTGACTCCTCTCCTCTCTCCCCTGGCAGGGGGAGGAAGGCCAGATAGGCCCAGCAGGGCTGAACAGCAGCGAGGGACCCAAGGTGAGCACTGGGGTTTGCTCCTGGTTTCCCATGGGCTGCCCCCATCCTTGCATGGAGAACAGGGGTGTGGCTGCCCTGAAAGGCGTCCAGCACCTGGAGCCCCATCCCAGTGCTCCCCCCTGCTCCTCCCCAACCTCTTGGCCCCCACCCTGTGCCTGGCATCCCGCTGACCTGCAGAGCCTGGAGGAGCCCCCTCGGGATGGAGGGGCTGGGGGAGACCTGCGGAGTTGCCTAAAATGCCTGTGCTTCCATTTGTGTGGATTTTAGGGAGGCCAAGGACCCGACGGCCCCAAGGGAAGCCCAGGAGCGCGGGGAGCCCGGGTAACTACCGGGGGTGTTGGTCCTTGTGGCTGGATCTCGGAGCATCTTTGGCTGGGGGAGGTTGAAACAACCCTGGAGACCCTTTGCTTGGCTCGGGACGTGCTGGGGCTGGGCCACCATCAGGCACCAGATTTGCCTCCGAAAATGCAGCTTTACTTCTGGCAGAGGGATGTTTTTGTCACCCCTGATGTTTTCCAGGGCCGTGTGGGTCAGCGTGGGCTGGTCGGAGTCCCTGGGCTGCCTGTGAGTAGGAGACATCCCACATTCCTGGGCTGGCAGGGGGAGCAGCTTCCTGGGATGTGGCCAGATCAGAGGGTCAGGCCCTGCTTGGGAATTTGCACAGGATAACTTGGGGATGAGCAGCTCAGGCTTTTGCACAGTCGCACAAAGTGTTTTCACAAACCACCTGCCCCACAGCACAAGTTCCCTCAACGCTGAGCACGGAAAATTCCAGGAAATAACAACTTTCTGAGAAAGCTGTGTTAGTCAGAGTCGTGTTTGCTGAAGGAGCCAGGAATAAATAGCTGGGGCAGGAGGGGGGGAAAAACACACACAGCCGAGGTGTTCCAGGTGGGAACGGGTTTTCTCCCACACTGGGGTTATTTCCAAAGGTGGGATGGAGCGGGGAGGAGCTGCAGGAGCTGCGTGGGGTGAGCTCAGTACACACACCAGACAGTGGCACTGCTGGTTTTCCACCTCTTAATTCCGGAGGGAGGCTCTGGGGCTGGATGAGCCCGTGGTGGGGCTCACCCTGGCACCAGGCTCCGCTCTCCTGAGACGAGACTCTCCTTGCAGGGCTCGCGGGGTGTCCCGGGAGCAGAGGGAGCAGAAGGAAAGCCTGGTACACAGGTTCCCATCCTACACTCTGTACTTGGCTCCGGGGAGAGGGTTGGGGTGCTGGGTTGGATCTGAGCCCAGCAAGGGGGAACTTCCCAAGCCCCCGTGTGGGTGATGGCCTTGGCACCGTGTGGCCCTTGGCGTGACGTGGGACTGGGAGAGGCTGTTCCTGCCTCCCCATCCTCATCCTCACCTGCCTTGTCCTGCAGGGTCACCCAGGGATCGCGGGCAGCCCGGGCAGGAGGGGAGCACCGGTGAGTAGAGCTGGTTTCTGTCCTTCCTGCCCTGTGCTCAGCTCCCCCCGCCTTGGGAATGTCCCTCAAAAGCGTGTCCCTGGGATGGGGTGCAGGTGGTGGGTGGACTGGTACCAGCTCCTTTGAGAATCCTGCTGAAGGAGGAAGGATTGGGAACAGGGCAGTGTGATTTCCCATCCCTGGCACTGCTGCCCTGAGCAGATCCAGCAGCAAGACTTGGGCTGGTGGCAAATTTTCCCTCCTGCAGGATTTCACCTATTTATCTTTGCTCTGAAATTCAAATAAATAAAAAACTGGCGCTGCCCTCAAAGCAGAAGATGAAAACTGCCCTGCCCTGGGTCAGAGAGGCCCCCTGAGCACTGCACAGCACGTCTGGGTGCACGTGGGGGTGTTGTGTGTGTCCACACACAGCTGTGGGGCTTCCAGGGGGAATCCAAGAGCTGGATTTTGGGGGAAAGCCCCAGTGCTGCCTTCACCAGGCCAAGCCCTTCTGTGCTTTGGGTTGGGCTCAGACCCAGGGCAGGGTCTCTCCTTCCTTCCATTGCTCACCTGCTGCCCTTTCCTCCAGGGATTTGCTGGTTTGCCAGGAGGCCGTGGGCACCTTGGACCTCCTGGATCAATAGTAAGGAAAAAAAAAAATGTTCCTCTTGCATGAACTCTGTGTTTTCTGCTGGTAGGGGATATGGGACTTCCCTTGGGAATCAGCAGCAGATCATCTGTAGGACCTGATCTTACCTTCTTGTTGAAAGACATTAAAAAGCCTCCGTTGCAAAACCTGGGACCAGGGAAAAGGAGAATCATCCCCCCCAGGAATTAATCTCCTCCAGGGATTGTGCAGCTTCCCTAGGCCTGGCAGGCTGTCCATGGAGGGTGGCAGCTCATGGGAACCCTCCACCCCTGGGTGGCTGAAGAGCAGCTGGTCCTGGGTCCTGGGAGGAGATCCCAGTGGGAGTGGGTGGTGCAGGTTCAGGCAGAGGGAGGTTGGCACTGACCAGGCTCCCCAGGGCAGTGGGCACAGCCCCAAGGCTGCCAGAGCTCCAGGAGGGTTTAGACAATGCTCTGAGGGACAGGGTGGCATTGCTGGGGTGTCTGTGCAGGGCCAGGAGCTGGACTGGATGATCCCTGTGGGTCCTTCCAACTCAGGATGTTCTGTGATGATGATTTTATGATCTGGGATGGAGACCCAGGGCAGCTCCTGCAGCTGGAAGAGCTTCTCCCTGAGAGCTTGTGCTCGTTGGGAATGACCTTGAGAGCGAGTATTGTCACCTTCCCTGGTGACAGCCCTGCCAGCCACGGAGGGCTGCTGTACAGGAGCCACCAGGATGGGCCACAGTGGCTGAGTTTGTCCCCAGTGTCCCTGTTTGACCATGAGCACGGGGGCAGCACTGGGGGAGGTGGGGGGTATCTCCTCTCAGCATTTTGACTGACACCTCCTCCCCCAATAATTCCAAAGGGCTCTCCAGGAAAGCCTGGACCTGATGGAGACCCGGGTTTCCTGGGCCCAAAGGTGAGATCTGGGGCTTTGGGGGGGAAACCATGAGTGTGTTGGGGGCTGGTTGGAGCAGCGATGGGGCTGAACAGCCCTGGGAGGCTCTTGGCTGCCCTGGGGGGGATCCCCTGGGCTCATACCCAGGGCTCCCCAGACCCCATGGGCTCCCCTCAAGGAGGGGAGGATGTCTGACTGCATCCTGGGAGTGGGGGTTCACTAATTCCCTCACTTTGCCTGGCAGGGGCTGCCTGGGAAGCCTGGCTTGGAGGGGCCACAAGGACCTGTGGGCGCCTTCGTAAGTGATAGACCCACCTGGGGAGGGGGTGGCTGTGCTGGGGGGAGGCTGGACCAGCCTCCAGCTGGCAACTCACCACCAACCACCTTCTCCCCAACCCATGGAGGTACCTGGTGGCCCTGGATGCCTCCTAACACCCTGCTCTCCCCAGGGCTACCCAGGACCTGCTGGTGACCGTGGAAGGCCAGGGCGCAGGGGAGACAAGGTAGGGGTGGGGACACCCAGCACAGCACGGGGGGATGCAGTGGGCTGGGAATCCAGGCTTTGGAAGCATTTTTGGGGCTGTTGAACCCAGTGGCTGGGTCTGGGTGGTGTCCCCAGTCTCCATCTGTGGCAGGAGAACAGCTGGAGGTGGCTCCCACAAGGGGTGAACCTGGTCCAAACTCCTGTGGGTTGTTCTAAAAGCTGTTCTTCAGTTTGTTTTGTTGGAGGGTTTTTTTAAGAGGTTATTACATTAAAACATACAGGGGAAAGGAAACCTTTCTTGCCTCCTAACAGGGAGAAAGGGGAGCCCAAGGTCCCCCAGGATTTCCAGGAAAAGCTGGTCCCAAGGTGAGTCTGCTGCTCTTCTGGGCAGCTCCAGCCCCCTGGAGAAGCTCCAGGCAAGCCGGGCTGGGAATGGGGAAAATGGGAAATCTCTGCTGTGGGAAACTTTTGCCTATCTCACAGCATCAAGGGGCTGAAGTGGGGAGAGGGGCTCAGATGTTCTTTGGTGATGTTCTTGTCCCCCAGGCCCTACCAGGTCCCCCTGGTCCAGGTGGTGCTCCCGGCTCCCAGGTAGGGCTCCCCATGCTCCCTGTGGGGCTGCTCCACTCCCTGTGACCCTGCCTGGAGGGAGTGTCGGCAGTATGGATCCATCCCAGCCCCCTGTGTGGGAGCAGCCAGGACCTGCTCCCACTCCTGCTGGCTGGGTCCTGTCCTGATGCTGCACAGACACGGCTGAGGTGGTCCCAGCACATGGGGGTGGTCTGAGTCCCTCTTGCTGAGCATCCTTCTTGTTTCAGGGCAGAACTGGTGACCCGGGTCCTCGAGGGCTCCCAGGGCTGCCTGTAAGTGGAGAGCTGTGCTGGGAGGGGGTGTTGTCCAGTGGGATGAAAGATGGGTGTCCACTGTGGGGACATTTTTGTCTCTGGGCTGGTTGTGGGGCAGAGAATGACCCACACTCAGTGTGGGTGGCTGGTGACAAGTTTGGCACAGGGACAGCAGTGCCCTCCTACAGCTACAGTAATCACAGAACCACAGAATCAACCAGGTTGGAAAAGACTTCCGAGATCATCGAGTCCAACCCCTGATCCAACCCCACCTTGTCACCCAGCCCATGGCACTGGTGCCACATCCAGGCTCTGCTCAAACACCTCCAGGGACGGGGCCTCCCCCCCCTCCCTGGGCAGCCCATTCCAAGGGCTGATCCCTCTCTCTGCAAAGAACTTCTTCCCAGTGTCCAACCTAAACCTGCCCTGGGGCAGCTCAAGGCTGTGCCCTCTTGTCCTGCTGCTGGTTCCTGGGAGCAGAGCCCGACCCCCCCCGGCTCCCCCCTCCTGTCAGGGGGTTGCAGAGAGTGAGAAGGTCTCCCCTGAGCCTCCTCCTCTCCAGGCTGAGCCCCCCCAGCTCCCTCAGCTGCTCCTCACAGCCCTTGTGCTCCACACCCTTCCCCAGCCTCGTTGCCCTTCCCTGGCCCTGCTCCAGCCCCTCCATGTCCTTCCTGAGCTGAGGGCCCAGAACTGGGCCCAGCACTCGAGGTGTGGCCTCCCCAGTGCCCAGCCCAGGGGCAGAATCCCCTCCCTGCTCCTGCTGCCACACTGTTCCTGAGCCAGGCCAGGATCCATTGGCCTTCTTGGCCACCTGGGCACCCCTGGCTCATGTTCAGCTGCTGTCAGTCAGAGCCCCCAGGTCCCCTCCTGCCTGGCCCTGTCCCCCCACTCTGTCCCCAGGCTGTGGGGCTGCAGGGGGTTGTTTTGGCCACAGTGCAGGACCCGGCACTTGGTCTGGTTGAACCCCAGACCATGAAGGTGAGAGGCACCAGCACCCACCTGGAGCAGGGGGTACCTTGCAGACCCCGTGGTGGCCCAACTGCATCAGCCACGGGGCTCCCACTGGCGTTGTCCTCCCTGGAGCTGCAGCCAGAGCTGCTTCTCAGGATGCCCAAATGCCCTTTTGGCTTTGCAGGGTGTTCCTGGCGTGCGGGGGACGGATGGCATTCCTGGGAAACCTGGCTTGGCTGGAGAAACCGGGGCTCCTGGAGCAGCTGGTGCTGCTGGCCCACCTGGGTACCCGGTGAGTGCAGCTGGGGCTCCCCATCCATGCCCAGCACACCCCCTGGCTCAGGACAGGGTGCGAGGATTTGCAGCCTTTGGGGAGCTCCCTAAAGCCGCTGCAGGAAGGGAAGGAAAAGGGAAGCTGCTGCCCGGGGCTCAAGGAGCTGGTCTGTGGCTTCTCTTGCCGTGGGCACGTGGTGTGTGCCAGGGCATCCCAGACCCAGCTCAGGAGCTGGAAAGGCCTCCTGAGCTGGGGCAAGTTGCTGCTGACATGGGTTGTTTGCTCGCAGGGCCGGGAAGGTCCAAATGGACGTGAAGGGCCTTCAGGGGTGAGAGGAGAGAAGGTGAGGACAGAGGAGGGGGTTGGTTCCCGTTGCTGGCCCCAAGAGAGCCTTGGGCTTGTTCTGCTGACCTCCCCAGGGCACCCCTCCCGGTTTGGCCCCTGGCTCTGGCCAGTGGGGTGGGGGTTTACACCCCTGGTGCAAGGTGGGAGAAGAGCCTTGCAAGCCCTCCCGCACAGTGGGGTCTGCAGGGGAGCTGTGTGGAGACCAGCACGGCTCTCCTGGTGTCTGTGTCCTCTCCAGGGTGATGTGGGAGATCCTGGGGAAGCTGGTGTCCGTGGGCTGGATGGTGAGCAGGTACACCAGCTGGAGAACCCTGTCCTTCCCTCACTGGGCTGCTCCAGCCTCTGCCTTCCCACTCCAAGGGTGGGAAATGATGGGAGGAGGCTGCTGATCCTCAACTCAGCCAGAGGGTTAAAGCTGGGTCTGTGTTGGTGAGGGGTGAATGAGCTGTGCCGGGGCTGGGCTGTGTCTTTCCTCCCCAGGGACCACCAGGACTGCCAGGAATGGAGGGTCAGCCGGGGCCCAAAGGAGAGCAGGTGAGTTCCCAAGGGTGCTGGGGGTGATGCTGGGGTGGTGCTGGGCTCCCCTGGCCCTGCTGATGCACCTGAATCCATGGGGGGCCGTTGGAAATCCCCCCCAGATTCCTCATGCCTGGTGATTGATGTTCTGGGCATGGCAGGGGGTTCCCCTCAAAGGCTGGTACCTGGTACAAGGACAACTGGGCTTTTCCCAGTATGGTGCAAAATGATGGAGGGCAGAGCCAGGCTCAGCTGGAAAAGGCAGCCAAAAACAACCCTGGATGTCTTCATCCTGTGCAGGGAGAGGCAGGACCCCGAGGAGCACCTGGTGTCAGAGGGAGCCCTGGGGAGCCAGGGGATGAGGGACCAGGGGGGCCTCCAGGGCGACCTGGGAAGCAGGGGAAGGAGGTAAGTGTGGGACTGTCCCCACGTGGGTCACTGATCCCTGCTGGGGTCCCCTGCCAGTGGATCACAGAACCACAGACTATCCTGAGCTGGAAGGGACTCACAGGGATCACCCAGTCTAGCTCCTGGCTCTGCACAGACTCCCCAACAATCCCACCCTGTCCCTCAGAGCATTGTCCAAACCCTCCTGGAGCTCTGGCAGCCTTGGGGCTGTGCCCACTGCCCTGGGGAGCCTGGTCAGTGCCAACCACCCTCTGGGGGAAGAACCTTTTCCTGAGATCCAACCTGACCCTGCCCTGACACAGCTCCAGCCCTTCCCTGGGTCCTGTCCCTGGTCACCAGAGAAGAGATCAGTGCCTGCCCCTCTTCCCCTCAGGAGGAAGTTGTGGACTGTGATGAGGTCTCCCCTCGGTTTCCTCTTCTCCAGGCTGATGGGAGCAGGGAAGGTGCCACCCAATGCACCGGCTCTGGACAACTCCCCATGGGATGGCTTTGCCACGGGCAGGCTGGGAAGCTCCCATGGGAGGAGGGGGCTGATGCTCTGGGGTCCCATGGAAGTCAGAGTTAAACTTTTAACCTGCTCTGGGATGGGGCCATAAAGGAGAGAAGGGACAAGAAGTTTTGCTGCCTCACCCCCCAGGCACCCAGTGTCCCCATGGGTTGGGTGCTGGGGAAGGGGCTCACCCCCAGTGGGAAACCTTGGGCTCTGGGAGCTGCAGAAAAACCCTAGGAATTGTCAAATCTCCTTAATTGGGGTTTCATGTCTCATGGGCATGACCACATCAGCCACTACCTCTGATGTGGGTGTTTCCCTGCGGGCAGGGTGACCCCGGTGACGTCGGAGACCCAGGAGCGCCAGGACCACGGGGACGGAAGGTGAGGAGTGTCCCTGACTCTGTCCCTCCTGCCAGCACCTGGGAACACCCACAACCTGCTCAGCCTCTGCTGCTCCACGTGCCACAGTGGGGACAGGGCAGGACAGGGGCGTCCCCGTGGCTGAGGATCCCTGGAAATGCAGGGCTCAGACCTTTCCTGGGCACCCCAGGGTGACCTGCTGTCTGTGGCACCCAGCGAGGGGGTGAAACATGTCATCTCCGTGCAGAGATGACTCTCATTTAACTGCTGTCCCTTCTTCCATCTTCGTGGTGACTCCTCTGTGTCTGTCCCTGAGCAGGGTGATGCTGGGCCCAGGGGCCTCCCTGGAGCATCTGGGCCAGGAGCTGCCACGGGGGAAGTTGGAGGAAAAGGCCAGAAGGGAGAGAAGGGCCGAGAAGGTTTGATGGCAAGTACAGAGCGGGGCTGGGCTGCCTCACCCACTGTCCCCACAGGGAAACCTTGGGGATTCCTGGAGGAATCCTGGAGGATTCCCTGGAGGGGAATGCCCTGGAGGGGGGCTCACCCCCAGTGGGAAACCTTGGGCTCCAGGAACCGCAGAATATCCTAGGAAATGGCAAATCTCCGTAACTGGGGAGTTTTGTATCTCACGGGCATGACCCCAACACTGGGTCTTGTTGGCACAAAAGGATGGTTTGGGCTTGTGGGGCTGCCCAGGATAATGCTGCCTCTGGCCAAAATCCAGCCCCTGCCGAGCTGGGGCCCTGCTGAGCACATCTCCCTGTGTCCCAGGGCCAGGTTGGGGTCACTGGAGCTGCAGGACCTGCTGGAGCCAGAGGATGGTTTGTAAGTCAGATCGTGGCCTTCCTCCCCTTCCACCCATCACCGACCTGGTGTGGGGACATGGGTGTGACTGGGAGCACTGGGAAGGGTCCCAGTCTCCATCATGGACCTGTTGGGGTGATGTGTGTGTGACTGGGAGCACTGGGAAGGGTCCCAGTCTCCATCATGGACCTGTTGGGGTGATGTGTGTGTGACTGGGAGCACTGGGAAGGGTCCCAGTCTCCACCATGGACCTGTTGGGGTGATGTGTGTGTGACTGGGAGCACTGGGAAGGGTCCCAGTCTCCACCATGGACCTGTTGGGGTGATGTGTGTGTGACTGGGACCACTGGGAAGGGTCCCAGTCTCCGTCATGGACCTGTTGGGGTGATGTGTGTGTGACTGGGAGCACTGGGAAGGACTGAATCAACGGAGCTTCTTTGTGCCCTGAACAGGGTGGGACAGGACTCCGAGGTCCTCCAGGGCTCGACGGTCCCGAGGGAGAGAAGGTACAGTGGGATTGATGGTTCCAACCCTCCGTCTCTGGGTGAAATGCCCTTTCCTGGCCTTTTCCCAAGCTCTGCTGGTGGTGGCTGTGGTGGGACTGCAGGACTAGGCAGGCTGGTGACTGGGCTGGCCGGACCTGCCATGGGACACCCCTGCCTTGTTGCCTGAGATCCAGTGTCAGCAAGGCAAGGAAGGAGTTTTCCAGGGGCAGAGCTGTTCCCCTTTCTTCCCCAGGGAGATCCAGGACCACGAGGCACGGATGGACCCGCTGGTGCTGCAGGATTAGAGGTACTGATGTTCGGGATGTCGCAGAGCTGGGAGCTGCCAAAGGCTTTCCCGGTGCTCCACCATTTCCAGTACAAACCAAAGCCAAAGGATTTATTGCTTGGCATGAGCTCCCAGGAGGTACTTTGATATTTGGGGTGGAGACATGAGACCCTTTCCAGGTGCCTCCTGGAAGACCCATTCCTGCTATGGAATCTGTTCCCTCCCACGTGTGCCTGGTGCTTCCTTGGCCAGCTGAGCGTGGTGTGAGGGGGAGGATGCTCAAAGTACCCTCAGAGGTGAAGGACATGGTGGGGATGGGTTTATCCTAAACCCCCAACATCCCCACAGGGACTCGCTGGAGACGATGGAGTGAAGGGAGATGGTGGCAAACCCGGTCCAGCGGTGAGAACCAGCCAAACTTCCCTGGCAAAGAGGTTTGGTGGCAATTTGGGATGGAGCAGCAGGGGCTGGGGCTGTGTCCCTGCCAGCCCAAGTGCCAGCTATGGTTTCTGACTCCTGCCCTGCAGTGGTTTTGTAACTGAGGCATCGTTTCCTTGGGTTCCCCACAGCCAAAACTCCCTAAAAGGAATTTTAGCTCGGCAGTTAAAACCGTACCAAAGTGCTGTGGCCACTGTGCAGGTGACACTTGGCTGTCAGAGTCTGCTGAGGCAGGGCCAGGGCTCTTGTTTTCCCCCTTCCCTGGAGCAGATCTCCTGGTGTCCGTAAGGCTGGGGGGCTCCAGGAGCCTCCCAGTGCCCAGGAACACTTGTGCTGCCCCCAGGATGGGTGTTCTGGTCGTGGTGGTGACACACACAGAGAGCCACGTCAACGCCCTGAGCTCAGCTGCAGGATAAATCCCATTTGCATCCCAGTTTTCCCATCTTGCAGCGCCGCTCTGCCCAGGCAACATGTGGAATCCCAGAATCCCAGACGGGTTGGGGTTGGAAGGGCCTTTAAAGTCCATCCAGTTCCCCCCCCTGCCATGGGCAAGGACACCTTCCACTAGCCCAGGTTGCTCCAAGCCCCGTCCACCCTGCCCTTGGACACTTCCGGGGATGGGGCAGCCACAGCTTCTCTGGGCAACCTGTGCCAGGGCCTCCCCACCCTCACAGGGAAGGATTCCTTCCCAATATCCCATCTAACCCTGCCCTCTGGCAGTGGGAAGCCATTCCCTCTTGTCCTGTCACTCCAGGCCCTAAAGCACACACAGATGAAGCAAACTCCCTTAACTCGGGGGACTGGCTTTGCTGGGAGAGGCTGGGATGTGGAATGAGCTCCAGGGGGGGTTGCAAAGAGAGGCGGCTGCTCAGACCCCGCTCCGGAGGGTTTGGGTGAGCAGTGCCCCCGTTTCTGTGCCCCCAGGGGTTTGCAGGGGCTCAGGGGCTGGCAGGTGCCCCTGGGCTCCGGGGAT
The DNA here is from genome assembly GCA_013399855.1 of Oxyruncus cristatus. Taxonomy (NCBI): domain Eukaryota; kingdom Metazoa; phylum Chordata; class Aves; order Passeriformes; family Cotingidae; genus Oxyruncus; species Oxyruncus cristatus. The sequence continues at coordinate 124,551 of VXAY01005477.1, forward strand.
ACACCGGGCACGAAGGAGCCAGAGGAGTGACGGGCTCCAAGGGAAAGCCAGGCCGGCAGGTAACTCCTCCCTGTGCCACGGGGACATTCCCACAGTGGGGACATTCCCTGGCACCGCCCCAGCACTAGGGGGGGGAACAACCCCAGTCCAGCTCCCAGGGCAAGGCAGGTGCTGTGCCCTCTGCCCCCTGCCTTCCCTGAGGCCTCTTTTGTCCCCAAATGATCTCAGGGTTCTCTTGGGCCCCCGGGCGAAGCAGGAGCCACGGGGTTGAGTGGCACCGAGGTGAGTGGGCTCCTCTGCTGCCCCATTCCCTGCTCCAGCTTTTCTCACCCCCCAGGTCTCTGCCCAAAGCTGCCCTGGATTTGCATGAATAACCTGAGGACTTACTCTTTGGATTTGGGTTGAATTTTGTTTTCTTTCTCAGGGCCTGGTGGGCGCAAAAGGGGAGCCAGGCGAGCCGGGGAAGCCAGGACAGACGGTGAGGAGCGGGATGGAGCCGTGCTGGCTCTCCCTGGCACGGGCAGGGGGGTGCTGGGGTCTCCTGGCTGTGGTCAGGTCCCACACGGGCAGCATCTCCCCCCATTCTGCCCACCTTCCTCCTGCAAAAATCCCAGATGGAAGGTTTCAGCTTGGAGCACCCTCCCGTGCTGGCTGGTGGGGAAGGGAGGCCGAGAGGGGCATCCCTGGCACAGCCTCCTCACAGAGGGCTTTCCTTCTCCTTTGGGATTTTAGGGCTCTCCAGGACAAGCCGGTCCTAAAGGATGGAAAGGTCGCAAAGGAGAAAAGGTACCCCCAAAAATCCTCCTGTGGGGCTGGCAGGGGGTGGCTGAGCCTGAGCTTGTCAGTCCCGTTGTGGATCATGGAGGGAACCCAGAGGGAACCTGGAGGGACCTTTTTCTCCCCTCTCTTCTTCCCCCAGGGGGACGTGGGGCAGGAAGGGCAAGGAGGGGTCCCTGGAGAAGCTGGCAGACGGGTAAGTGGTGCTGTTGTGCCCAGGGAGGGTGGCAGGAGGCAGGGAGCTTTTTGGCTTTTTGGGGAGGTTTTCCAGAGCATCCCTGGTTTGCTGGGGTCTCAAATCCCTGGAGGGACAGCGAGGGGGCCCAGGGGTGGCCGGATTATTTCGGAACTGCTCCTGAGTCTTTGGTCTGTTGTTCCCAGGGCAAGAGAGGGAAGATGGGCCACCAGCCCCCGCGGGGTCCCCGGGGGCACATGGTAGGTTGGCTTTGCCCCCCAGGGTGAGAGCTGCCCTGGCACCCTGGCACTTTGGGGGTGCTGCCAGGCCAGGGAGGCTCCCACCTGAGCCCCTGGATTAGAAGAGGATGAACCAATGCAGCTGGAGGGCTCTGTGTACCCCATCCCTCCCAGCCCCTTGTGGGGCACTGGCGCATCACCCCACACCTCTGGGCACACCAGCCAGGGCCTCTCACTTTTGCATTTCAGGGCTACCCAGGTGCCAAAGGCCTTCAAGGACCCCAGGGCCCCCAGGGACCCTATGTGAGTATCAGCATGGGGGTTTTTGGGGTGCTGCTGCTCCCTGTGTGACCCCCGTGGGCGCTGCTGCGTGAGCCAGCTCTGTGGACACCCAAACTACAGACCCTTTTAAAACAAGTGAGGTTTTTAGGTGGTTCATCCGTCTCCTCTTGCCTTCTCCTCCCAAATTAGCATCCCAGCAGGATATGAGCAGTCAGGCACATCCCATCAATTCCAACATGTGGCTCTGGAAGCCAAATCGTTCCCTTGCAGGGAAGTTTCTGATGCTGAGCACTTGTGCCCACCTTCCCAGAGAGCTGCCGTGGCTGGAGGGACCAGCTGTGACCAGCACTGGCCAACAAAAAAACCCTCAGGGGTTTCTTTTCATTACTAGAGATCCCTTTTTCTCCATTTAAAAATAAAAGATCCCAACTTTGGCAACTTCACCAAAGAAATCCAGGATGTTCTCAGCAAGCCATCTGATCTCAGGTGCACCTGAACTGCATTTTTAATGGGGCTTGTCGGGGGATCCTCCCGCAAGCAAAAACCAAAGACACGATGAAAAAAAAATGCCTCCAAGTTTCTAAAGATGAGAAAAACGCCTCGAATTTTCTAAAAATGCCTGAAATTCTTAAGATCCTGGCAGCAGCCTGAGTTGTGGTGAGGTCCCTCCTTGCCAGGGAGCAGCTCAGCCACAGGGTGATGTGTTCCCACATCTCACCCCGCATTCTCTCGTAGGGTATCCCGGGGCTGAAGGGCACGAAAGGAGACCCTGGACCCAAAGGACACAAGGTGGGTGACATGTTCTGGCCACAGTGGCAACCCTGGGTAGTGTTTCATTTGCTGGATGGCATAATTTATTCCCCCTCTTGTTGAATCCTGATGGCTACAACATCCTTCTCTGGGGGTTGACCGTCACGTCCCTGGGTGATGGGAGGTGGAACCTTTAGGTTTGCTCCCAAACCAGGTCCTTCTCCAGCCTCTCCATCCTCCTGGAGTTGCAAGAGCAGCAACAGTCTTTCAAATCAGTCTTTTAACCCCTTGCTCTCGGCAGTGACTGCTGGTGCAGCACAAACCTCCTCTGTGCCATTCCTGAGGAGCTGATGGATCCACCCCTGGCTCGAGAAGCCAAGCACATCCTCCCCATCCCATCCCTCAACCCCACAGCCATAAATAAGAGTGACAGGCAGTCCCTGGTGCTGGGGAGCTGCTCACCATCCTTCAGGAAAATGAATCCCTGGGAATCAATAAAGCTTTAATTCACTGGGAGCTCAGTGAGCAGCAGCAGAAAGCTGAAGGGCAGTGCCTGAAGTGCGGGCAGAGGGGAGGTTGTGGCAGCCTGGGCTGGGGTTTGTCCCCTGCTCCACCACATTTCAGCACCCCGGAAATTTTCTTTATTTCCCAAAAGTGTTTCCTGGGAAATTCCGAGGTTTTCCGGAAAGGTATTTTAGTCTGGGATAAAATACTTCCGTTTTGGCAGCGGAGCATCCTCCATCCCGCTGCCTCCCTCCCCAGCAATTCTGAACCCAAAGGATGGGTGNACTGCCTCCCTCCCCAGCAATGTGGCTGCAGCTAATTCTGAACCCAAAGGATGGGTGTTTGGGGGTTTGTTTGGTTTTAGGGGGGTTTTTTCTGCAGAAGTTTTGCAGCCAGCATTGGGAAATTTTGCATTCCCGTAACTGGGAGCCTCCCATTTCCAGTCACTTGTTAGAAGCCAGGAGATGTTTGGCTCTGGGGAATATCCCCCGGGCTGGTCCCTCCTGCCAAGGGCGGGCAGCAAACCCTCCGCTGCCCACCACTGCTGGGTAACCAGAGCAGGGGGCCCAAAACCCACCTTGCAGGGCAGAGCCCCCCACCCAGGCTGATGCCCTGGGGGGTTCTACCCTTCCCTTCCCTTTGGCCCCAGAGCTCTCCCTGCCTCTGTTTTAGGGCGAGAAGGGCAGCGTGGGTGACCTGGGCCAGCAAGGGGACGATGGCTTCAAGGTGGGCGATGGTTTTTTCCTCTTTTCCTTCCCCCCCTCCCCGGCCCCTTGTCACCCTGTGTGACATCCTGCCACGTCTCCTAGGGCAAGCCAGGACCCCATGGCGTCCCTGGGAGGCCTGGACCCAAGGGAAAACAGGTAAGGGAAGGATGGAGAGGGACGTCAGGGACTAACACGAGTGTTTGGGGTGAATTCCTCGTTTTTCCGTGCAAAATCTGTGGGGAAGGGATGAGGTTTTGGAAGGATCATTGGTCAGGAAGGTGCCCTGACCACCTCTGGTGTCTTTGCAGGGTGACACTGGCCCCCCTGGCCCACGGGGACACCCTGGAATTCCCGGGACACCGGTGAGTCCTTCACCCTCCCAGCAGGTGTGGGTTCACTCCTGGCCCCACTGGGATGGGGCTTTGATGCCACCTCCCTCCAACTCAGCTGGGCCTTGTTCTTTCCTTCCAGGGCTTGTCTGGACCCAAAGTAAGTAGTGGGGAGCGCCTGGAGCCGGGACCAGCCCTGTCACAGGGAACCCTCCCCTCCTTCCTGCTCCCTGGGGTGCAGGGGGCCCCGAGGGGACCCTGGGGTGCAGCTCAGCACAGCAGCATCTCCACCCCTTGCTCTCCTTTCCCTCTTCCACCTCATCCTTGGGCAGGGGCTGAGGGGCTTCCCGGGACTGCCAGGCCCCAGGGGCACGCCGGGAATGCCGGTAAGTGGAGCCACTGTCACCAAAACTTGGGTCCCTTGCTGCCCCAGATCGGGCAGCGAGGTCCTGCCATGCTCTGCCGCCCTGCTGGCAGTGTCAGAGGAGCTGCCGGCGTGACGGGCAGCCGCCAATGTCACCAGCACTGTCACTGTCACCCAGGGTCTCGCCGGCCCCCCTGGTCCCAGCGGGCCCGCACTGGTGCTGTCCCAGGAGGAGCTGCAGGTGAGAGGCTCCCCATCCCCTTTCGGTGGGTGCCACCCGGGGAGGGAAGGGGCTGGCAGGGATGCTGTCTCGTGTCCTGCTGCTTCTGAGGTCCCCTGTGCACAAGGACCAGGCAGATGTTGTTAAACCCTCTCCCACCACGCTTGTCCTTGTCCCCTGCACGTCCCACCCCCTTCCCTCAGCACCTGAGGATGCTCCTGGCTGAAATCAGAGAGCGGGGGCTAAGGTCACCTTGGATACATCCCCCTCTTTTTCTCCTAGCACCTCATTTACTCCTCCAACCACCTGAACCACACCGCGGTCTGGGCTCTGCTGGACACCCTGAACCGGGAGCTCCAAGCCCTCGTTGAGCATCCCAATGGCACCAAAAGCAACCCAGCAACCACGTGCAAGGAGCTGCTGCTGGCACACCCCAGCCTGCCTGATGGTACCAGGGGGCGTGTGGGGCCCCCACCGTTGGCTCTGGGTCTGTCCAGCTCTCCAGAGCCTGTGCAGGGACAGGCAGCTCTTTGCAATTAAGAGGGAATAAGGATTTGGGGGATGAGGCCAGTTGGGTTCCGTGGGCATCCCTGGAGAAAGGGGCTGGCAGCCAGGCTGGATGGAGGTGGAGGCCGGGGATGTGCCGCCAGCTGGGGTGGGTGGCACTGTGTGGCACCCTCCCTGTGCCAAAACCCGGGTGGCAGGAGCTCCCCTGTGCCTCCCTGCAGGGCAGTACTACATTGACCCCAACCAGGGCAGCCCCCGGGACGCGCTGGTGGCCTTCTGCAACTTCACAGCGGGGGGGGAGACCTGCATAGCCCCCGTCCACAACCAGGTATGGGCTGGCTTTGGTGGGGCAGCCCCAGCCCCGTGTTACCCCTCAGGGTGGGGGAGGACAGGGCTTGGTGGGGCTGCAGAGAGACTGTGTGTCCAGCCCCTTGTGGTGGTGCCCAGCCCCTTGTGGTGGTGCCCAGCCCCTTGCCGTGGTGGAGAAGTTTGGAGGGAGGATCCCGGTCACGGCGTGTGCCCGGGCTGCAGGGACAGGGCACGTACGTGGGTTGTGTGCTGGCTCCTTGTCCTGGCAGTGCCACTGTCCCCTGCTGGGGACAGCATGGCACGGTCCCTGCTCCCCACAGGTCCCCATCAAGGCTTGGCTGAGCACCTACACCTCCGAGGACACCTTTGAGTGGTTCAGCACCCTGCCCGGGGGCTTCCTGGTGAGTGCCCAGCTGGGACAGCCCAGGGAACACGGAGCCCCTCCCGTGGCGTCAGGGCTCTCGTGGTGCCCGTCCCGCTGTGAGCACAGCACCCGAGTCACTCTGGCTGTGCACAGTGGGATGTGACACCTCCTCCCGCGAGGAACTCCAAAGCAGCGCTTCAGCAGCTGAATCCTGCCCGGTTTGGGACGGGGAGGAGCACAGCCCGCTCCAGGCAGCCCCCGCTTCCCGGTTTTCTCTTCTGCTGTCCCTGCAGCTGGAGTACAGGGGGGCCAGCCCGGTGCAGCTCCGTTTCCTGCGGCTGCACAGCAGCCTGGCCACCCAGAAGGTGTCCTACTCCTGCAGACCGGCCCCCGAGCGCGGCCGCCCCCAGCCCGCCAAGGAAATCCGCTTCTTGGCCGACTCCCGGGAGCAGAGCTATGCAGCCAGCCTGCAGGGCTGCCTGGTAAGCCCGGCCCTGGCACACCTTGGCTGTGCCTGGAAGAGCCCCCCCACCCCCCCCCGGCATTTGCAGAGCCCCTCGGCGCGTGTTTGCACCCCCAGATTTTGGGATAGAGCTGGTGGATGCGGCTTCAGCCGGCGGGACGGGCGTGGCGAGCATCCCTGCGGCCAAGGAGCTGCCGTGGCTTTTGGGAGCGGGCTGGGATGGGGCAGGGGGTGAAGCGGACACGGGGGAGGTCACTCCCTGGAAAAGCCAGGAAGGGCTGGGGATGGACACTTTCCATCCACCGCGCTGCTGGCTCTGTCGAGGAGCCACCAGGGGGACAGCAGGTGCTCTCAGGGGGTCCTTGAGGATTTTGGTGTCACTCGGGTGCCCCTTTGTGCTCCTCTCAGCTGGACAACGAGTCCTCCATCACCGACACCATCTTCCAGTTCAGCACGGAGGAGCTCTCGCTGCTGCCCCTGCGGGACCTGGCGGTGTTTCACAACGGCGACGCCTCGCACCAGTTTGGTTTCACAGTCGGACCAGTTTGCTTCAGCTGAAACCGGTGCCGCCCAAACCGAGCCAGCCGGTTCCCTCCCCGCCCAAGAGCCACCCTGTGGGGGCTGGGGGGTGGCACGGGGCTGCCGCCCCCTCCCCGGAGCTGCGGGTTCTCTCCGAGATCCGTGTCTGTAGCTGCGTTATGCCACAGACTACACTTCCTTCTGGAGTAGAAGAATATTGTTTACAGAAGTCGTTTCTCCGTAAATTATATATATATATATATATATTATATGTATATATTATATATGAGAAGGTGCTGATTTAATGACTGCTTGGGGGAGGTCCATATAATGATGAGCGCTGGGAATTGTCTGCTTGAAGAAAAAAGAGAAGACAACGGGCAAAACTACAGCCAGCTTGGGAGGAGGGGCAGGAAAGGGGCTTTTCTTTGCCAGGGTCGCTTGGAGCCTCGTCTCCCCAGGACCTGTCTGAGAAGCCCAGTCAGCCTGGGAGAGCCCGGCGAGGTCTGTGGGTTGCTCCAGCCCAGCCAGACACCAGGGGCTGCAAAGGGTTGGAAAAAAGCACATCCCCCCCAATCTTGCCTCTGTTTTGGGTCTGCAGCTCCCAGGGAGGGTCAGAGAGAGAGGGTTTAGTGGTGCAGAGCAAGACTGAGCTGCGCAGCAGTGCCTCTGGAGCAGCAACTGAAGCCCTTTGCCCCCCAGTGCTGCAGCATTTCTCCTTGTCCCCTTGGTTTTGTTATTCCCAGCACCACTTCCCTTGCCTCTAACAATCCCACTCTGGCTGGGCTGCGTGGCCCAGGCCGAGCCCTGAGAGCAGAGGGTTCTGCAAGTGATACCTGAGCCATGGCTGGATTCCCAGCACCCCCATTCCTGGGGTGCACAGGCCCCCAAACCCCCCAGCCCTCAGCTGGCTTTGTGCTGCACCCCTTGGTTTTCCCAGCACCCCGTTGGTGCCCAGGCTCCGATGCCCTGAATCACCTGTGCCCAGGCTGCCCAGGGAAGGCTGGAAATTGCTGCCAGTGCCAGCAGAGCAATGTGGCAGCTGGGCCAGACCCTGCACTGGGGGGCAAGGAGAGCAGCAAAGGGAGCTTTTAGGGGGGCACAGTCCCTCAGGAGTGATTTAAGCAATGCCAGCTCTTGTGTGTGGCTGTGCTGCTCTTTACTACCTCCCTCCCTGGTGTAGCGTCTTTCCTGGGATGCAGAAGCACTCCCTGCTGTGTCACCACCTTGCTGGCCAAGGGGGACATGGGGTGGCCGCTTCCAGCCACCTCTAGGCAGGGACTGAGCACCTTGAAAAGGGCTTTTCCACTCTGGCATTTGATTTCTGCTCCCTGGATGGATTTCCAACATGCTGGGTGTCGTGTGGGGCCTCTGGCCCTGCCCATGGGGCTTTCTCTCCCCCTGGTGCTGCTCCCACCCCCGAAAGAACCCCCTGGCACCGTCCCCTCACCTGCAGCCAGCCATGGGGACACAGATCAGAGGTGCAGCCCAAACCCCTCTCCCTGCCATGCAGAGACTCTCCTTCCATGGGGAGCTGGAAGGGAAAGAGGAGCTGGTTTTGCCCGGGGGTGGGCACTGCCTGTGGTGTGGTCAGGGGTCAGGCAGTGCCAAAGGGCTGGCACTTCTCTGGATGCTGCAGACAGACCCTGCACAGCAGATTGCCAAAGGAAAATTCCATTCCAGCTCCTGGGCAGAGAATGGCAACCAGCAGAACGTGGCAAAAAACACAGCATTCTTTTTTGAATTATTATAGTTTTTGCACAAATTCCTCATTTTTGCAGCATTTTCCACTACGTTTTTGCACATGCGGTCCCCACCTCACCAGCCATGCAGGCCACAGCCCGCAGGAGCTGTGGCTGCCAGAAAAAATGTGTCCATTTTCAATGGAGACTTTTGAAATATTTTAAAGAGAAGTAGCATGTTTGTAGGCTTATCCAGCATTTTTTCTTACTTCAAGCAGCAAACACACCCCGAGTAACTCCAGTTCCACCTGTAAGGAAAAATTCACTCACTTCCCAAAGCAATGTTTTGCCTGTAACCCTCTATTTCCTCCCCACCCTGGCAGGCACTGGGTACCTTTGTGGGCATCAGCACCTGCTGGCTCTTAGGCAGTCTGAGGCAGGGGCAGCTCAGCATTCCCTGTTCCCTTGACAAAGCCACAGCTGGAGGGAAAGTCTGGTCTTCCCTTTGGTCTTTCCTGCCTATCTCTGGGGGGAAAAAATCCCATAGAATCCCAGAGTGGTTTGGGCTGGAAAGGACTTTAAAGACCTTCTCATTCCACCCCCTGCCACGGGCAGGGACACCTTCCACTATCCCAGGTTGCTCCAAGCCCCGTCCAACCTGGCCTTGGACACTTCCAGGGATCCATGAGGCGGCCACAGCTTCTCTGGGCAACCTGTGCCAAGGCCTCTCCACCCTCACAGGGCAGAATTCACAGAATCACAGGATCACACGGGTTGGAAAGGACCTCGGAGATCATCAAGTCCGACCCTTGGTCCGCTAGCACCGCGTTTACTAGACTATGGCACTGAGTGCCACATCCAGCCTCTATTCCTTCCCAACATCCCACCCAACCCTGCCCTCTGGCAGTGGGAAGCCATTCCCTCTTGTCCCGTCCCTCCACGCCCTCGTCCCACGTCCCTTTCCAGATCTCCTGGAGCTCCCCCCCCATCCCCCGCGGAAAATTCTCCTCTCCTGGGGGCGAACCCAAAATCCCTTCCGCGGGTCCAAACCCCCGGGCTGGCAGAAGAGCAACGAGGAGCTCGGCGAGCCGGGAACGGAGCCGGCAGGGAAAAAACCAAAAACAAAAAAAAAAACAAAAAAAAACAGGCGAAGCGAAAGGGGAGCGCGGAG
>VXAY01005477.1:152726-170312 GCA_013399855.1 Oxyruncus cristatus
CTACACCCCAAAACAACCCTTTATAAAGATCCCCGTGGGTGCTACACCCCAAAACAACCCTTTATAAAGATCCCCGTGGGTGCTACACCCCAAAACAACCGGGTCCAAAAGGAGCCCAGGGATGCCCGCGCCCCAAACCCACCCTTTTTGGAAGCTCCTCAGGGATGCTACACCCCAAAACTACACCTTCCTGAAGGCCTTCTGGGATCCTACACCCCAAAACTACACCTTCCCGAAGGTCTTCCAGGATCCTACACCCCAAAACTGCCCTTTCCAGAAGGTCCCCAGGGATGCTACGCCCCAAAACAGCCCTTTCCAAAAGGTCCCCGGGGATGCCCGCACCCCAGACCCACCCTTTTCTGAAGGTCCTCGGGCACCACGCACCCCAAAACCCACCCCTTGCCACAGGCCCCCAGGGGGTGCCCAGCAGCACCAGGGGGTGCAGGGGGCTCACCAGGCAGGCTGTTGTTCACCAGCTCCAGGTACTGGTCCACGGAGGTGAGCACCTTGTAGCCGGCGCTGTTGACCAGCACACGGGGCGGCAGCTCCCGCTCGTAGGCCTGGGCGGGAGAAGGTGGTCATGGATGACGGGGGACACCACCACGACGGGGTGCCCCCTTCGGAGCTGCCCCCTTTGGAGCTGGGCAAAAGGAAGGGGGGGTTCTCCTCACCAGCTTGTTCTCGTAGAGGACCAGGCCGTAGTTGTGCGGCACCACGCAGAAGCGGTTCCTCCACTTCTTGTTGTCCTCGATGTACTGGAAGATGTTGCCTGAGTAGATGACGTGGTCCTCCAGCGGGACCTGGGGGAGCAGGCACAGGGAGGGGCAGCGAGGGGCAGCTCTGGCTCGGGGAGCTCAGCCAGGTCTGTTTGTGGTGGTCGGGTGGGTGTTTCTGCCCCAGGGCTGTGCTGAGGGTCTCCGAGTTCACTACTGGATTATCTGCTGCGGCACCGAAAATTTCAGTGCCTGAATAGGTGTGTCTGGGCACCCCATCCACAGTCCCAGAAAACCCCAGGGAGGCTGCTCACGTAACCACTGGGGTCACCACACTCTGGTCACAGCCCTGCCCCTCGATCTCCATCCTGGGAGACACACCAAGCTCAGCCGAGCGACCTGGGCTCACCTGGCCGAGCGGCAGGTTGGAGAAGAGCCCTCCAGCAGCAATTCCCGGCCCCAGCTCCCGCAATTTCCATGGCTTGGGGCAGTGGGGAGCATCTGTGGCACTGCTGGCAAGTGGCCATCAGCATCTGCAGATGGCAGGAACCCAGCCCTGCTCAGCTGGGTCTCCAGATGGGAAAGAAGATGAAAACAAGAAGCCACCCCTTAGGGCTCAGCATCAGGTGATGCTCAGATGTTCTGGACTTCATGGAGTGACAGCTCCTCTAAGTGAGGAGAGATTTAGATGGGATATTGGGAAGGAATTCCAGCCTGGGAGGGTGGGGAGGCCCTGGCACAGGTTGCCCAGAGAAGCTGTGGCTGCCCCTGGATCCCTGGAAGTGTCCAAGGCCAGCTTGGATGGTGGAAAGTCTGGTGGGAGGTGTCCCTGCCCGTGGCAGGGGGTGGAACTGGATGAGCTTCGAGGCCCCTTCCAACCCAAACCATCCCATGATACGATTCTGTGACAGGAACAGGCCAAGGACATCCCACCCCCCCTCTCCCCCAGCCCCGAGCAGCCCCTCAGTGTGTCTCCAGCCCCTCTTGGCCCACATGCCGCAGCGTTTACGCCATCCCAGACACAGCCCGGCCGGGGGGGAGCCAGGAATCTGCCCCAGGAATTTTTATGATCCCAGGAACATAAACAAGAGCCGAGAGCTCTCGTGAGGGCTCGAGCGTGCGGCGGCCGCCTCTGCTGCCGTGGCCACCCACCATCCACCACGGTGGCCATGACACAGAACCAGCACCCTCCCGGAGGAACTTTTCCCACTCCTCTCCCTGCTCCCCATCTCCTGGTTCCCAGGAACCTCATTCACTGCCTTCCCCAAGCCCTGTACCCCCCTCCCAGACCACACACCCACCCTGGGTTGGGGGAGGCCTGACAGCGGCTTGGCTGACAGCACCTCGCCGCTCCTCAGGGCTTTCCAAAGCCCTTGGAAGAGGGGGAAGAAGGCCAAACGAAGCCCTGCAGGGCTGAGGGACTGCAGGAGGCAGGAGAGTCTGAGCCCCAAGGCCACCAGCAGGATGGGGGCAGAAAAGAGGTGCCAGCTCTGGGAGTCCCCCTCCAGCGTCTCCCCAGGGTGGCTCATCCGAGGGGAATGAGCCCTCCCAAGCCGGCTCTGAAACCACTGCCCAGGGCACACCAAGCCAGACAGAGCAGCTCCTGGTGGGCTAAACCCAGGCTGAGCCCTGACATGGCTCCAGGGGACCCTCAGCTCATGGCCACCAGCGCCTTGGGAGCCCCAGCACAGCCATCCCCTCCTCACACACCCTCCCCGCCCCAGGGAGGCACCGAGGTGGCACCTCCCAACTCCAGCAAGTATTTGGGACAGGCAGGTCTGTGCCAAATTGTGGGGGTGGGCACAGAGGGAGCCCCTGGGCTGCCCACATCCCTGTCATGGGGCCGGGGAATGTCAGCTTTGGGGCTGCCATGGGAGCAGAGGCTGTCAGGGGTGGTTTTCCAGAGGCTCTGGATGGGGACACCTGGGTTGTTGGAGAGACCACAAAGGCATTTATTATTTTATATTCTCATTGCTGTTGTATGTTGCTGGTGTGACCCCAGCCCTGCTGTCCCCCTCTGCCCATCAGGGCCACCGGCCCCTGGTCTCACTGCCCTGCATCCCCCCAGAGATCATGGAAAAAGGCCGAAAAATAACAAAAAATTTAAAAATCCCAAGTGCCACATCCCAGCCGGACCTGCCTGAGGACAGGCAGGATGCCACCCTCCACCTCTAGACATCCACAACTTTCTGGGCGTGTTTGGGGAGCAGAGAGTCCATCTGGAGCAGATGGTCACCCAGCTCCTCCCAGGGCCACCCCACAGACTGGTCCCCACAGTGTCTGGAGCACTGGGACATCGCAGTGGCACTGCTGGGACCCTGGCAGGGGACGGGCAGCAGGCAGGACACGGAGCAGGAGGAATGTCCTATTTATACACCGGTGTTTTCCAAGCCTTGCACAGTGTCCCTGACCTCCTGACCTCGCTGCTGTTCCTCAGACATTCCTGGGCTGCTTGAAGCAACAAACCTGGGGATGGAGGTACCTCCCAGGGGGCAGGAGCTGAAGGCTAAATTCCAAGGAACCCAAGGGACACAGCGCTGAGGACACTGGGTGCCTGGCTCCTCCGCAGGAACCTCCCCTCCTTTATTTTTCCTAACAAACCCAGCACCCAGGCAGCTCCCAGACGAGGTGGGGCACATCCAGGTGCCTGGGCAAGGTGTCACCTTCATGAAGGGGGGGTCAGGGAGACAACTGCTGTGAGCCCCAGGGCTTGAGTGTGATCTCACAGAGGTATTTTCCAGATTTCTTAACAAAACCACCCCCTTTAAGCCCCAGATGAGGGCAGAAGCCTCTCTCCATGTGCAATCAATCTCCTTTCGCTTTCAAGGAGCACCCACGGGACAGTGGCTCCACGGAGGACCCCAAGCCCTGTCTGATGAGCACCCCCTGCCCCTGTGCATCTGCCTTTGGAGGTGGGAGGAAAGAGCAGGATCAACCCCCAGGTGCCAGATCCACAGGCTCCTTCTCCAAGGGAGACCTTTTCAGCCAGGCAGGAGACACGTGGCTGCCGGAGATCAGACTTGGAGCCGGCTCCGCTTCCCCCACAGGGTCAGGGACATCTGCCAGGTGTTTCCTACTCCTCCCTGGGAATTTGCCCAGGCTGGAGCATCACTCGCACCCAGGAGCAGGAGGACAACAGCCTGGCACATCTGCTCAGGGCTTCACTGGGCACCAGTGGCTCCCTGAGCTCCTGCCAGGGCCACAGACGTGTGTGGGGCTGCTTGTCCTTGCTTGCTGCCTGTGCTCCTTCCGTGGGGTGGGAAAGAAAACCACCCCACCTGCTGCACAACACCCCAGGGGTGGGCTGCACCAGTGGCATGGGCTACATTCCACCTGGCAGGGTGGAGCAGGGTCGTGCCTGGGCTCTGGGGGGGACACCAGAGCCCGTCTTACCTTGCGGTGCAGCAGCTGTGCCTGCGGGCCCCCGTTGCCCTCGATCTCATAGCGGACGCTGTTGAACAGAGCTACCCCGTACTGCTCCTTGTAGCACCTGCAGAACTCCCCCAGCACCTTCCCTGTCTTCTCTGCAAAGGGAGAGCACAGACACGTCAGGCAAGGGCTGGGTTTGGGGGTGTCCTTGCTGCGAACACGCCCGGGCCCCCTCAGACAGCCTCCCCACCCACCCACCTCCCGCCGCCCTCCTGCTGCCAGAGAACACTCTGGTGCAGGGAGCACAGAGGAACCTGCTGCTTTGTGCCCTCCCCATCCAGCCCAGGCACTGCGTTGGGGTCAGGATGATCTCTTTTTTTTGGCCTTTCACATTATTTCATGGATTCCTCTCCCCGGCAGGAAATTCCTGACATTGAGCTGATTCCAGCTTCCCGTGCCTTGTGCAGATCCCGGCCCTGCTCCAACCCTCTCAGGCTGCTGAGATTGGGGCAACCCTCCATTCCCCACCCCCAAACGTCACTCACACCCCCCCAACACTGCTGTGCCCCCTGAAGGGCCACCCCAGGCTGGGCTCCAAGCCCTGCAGCTGGTGATGCACGGGAGAGACTCAGGGGGGAAAGGACAGCCTGGCCCCCTCCACGCTCGCCACGGCACCCCCAGGTGAGACAGGGACCCCACCAGGACCCCAAACTTCAGACTGGGATGAGACCAAGGCGCTGGGAGAGCCTGATCTGCCAGGTACTCCCCTGCACCCCACACTGGAGGAGATCCTCTCCATCCCTTCCCCGGCAGCCTCCTGCCCCTCGATGCACAGGGTGGGGGGACGTTGCAAACCCACCCCCCAGCAGCAGGGACAGGGCTTTCCCAGCCCCAGGGGGGCAGTCACAGGAATCCCTTTTTCCTTCTGAGTCATCAGCCACAGCAGGAGAGAGGGGCTGTCTCCCCAGCCTTTGCCAGCAAACCTGTCTTGTGGGCACCCTGACCCAGCAAGCACCGTCCCACACACACCCTGACCCAGCCAGCACCCTCCCCAAATAAACCATGCCCCAAGGGCACCCTGGCCCCCCCAGCACTCTCCCCACAGACACCCTGACCCACCCAGTACCCTCCCCACCCCAGCTCCAGACCCCACATGGGGCTCCCACACCAAAACCCCCGGCACGAAGCATCCCAGAGCTGCGGAAAAACCTCCCCCGGAGCCGCCTTTGGCACGGGGCGCCTCGACTTCGAATTTCCCTCTCAACTTTGCCCCAGAGCCTGCGAAAAAAGGAAGAATTTGAGTCTCCTCCAAGTATTTCTGACAGCTCAGGCCCTGCCAGAGCACTGGCAATGGGAGGAAGGATGCTGGCTCTGCATCCCGGTGCTGGAGCCAGCACGATGCTGGGGGCACGAACCCAGACAAAACAGCCCCCCCGAGCCGGCTCGGCACAGCTTGGCAGGAGCCAAAATCTCCCGTCAGCAGCCGCCCCAGAGCCGTGCTGGCAGCCAAGGCAGCACAAGGAGCAGTTTGCTGCAGGGTGCTGCAAATCCCTACGGGCTGAGCAGCTCCAAGAGGAAAACGCTGCCTGAGGACAGCGGCCGGGGGGGGGGAGAGAGAAACTCATCCCTGAGGAGGCGCCGGCGCTGCCGGCAACGGGAGCGACCGCGGAACAGCATCGCTGTGCCAGGGCTGAAAATCACTTTAAATCGCTTTCAGTCTAACGCAGCTCTTCACAGCAGAGGATGAGAGGGTGGCTCATCCCGCCAGAGGAATTCCTCAGCCCTGATTTCGGCCTTTCCCCCTGCAAAGGCGCAGTCGGGCAGTGCTGGCGTCCCCTGCAGCACCTCTGTTGCAATTCCCGGCTCCCAGGCTGTGCGATTTTGGCCAGGCAGCGGGGCAGCCATGCAGACAGCCGAGATTGGAAAGGACATTTTGAGGTTTCATTTCCTTTCAGTTCATGGGAAAGAAGGAGCCCCTGGTCCCCGGGCAGGCGAGACGGCTTAGTCACTCATTCCTGCCTGATTAACGGCGGGGCCAATTAGGAGGTTTGGAGGCAATGGAAAAGCAAAAGTCAATTATTTGCAGAGGTTGGAACAAGACTTGCAGTGAAATATCCGAGGTGACTAAACCTCCCCGGGCTCAGCAAACCCCCTGCAGGGTGTGTAGCGGGGTGCCGTGGGCCACTGATGATCTCTGACCAGTAGCCCTGGTGGCCACCCCAGGGGAAGCAAGAGGGACAGAGACCCGTGTGACAAGGTGACACCAGATTTGGCAAGGTGTGGGCTGCTAGTGGTGGTACACCCAGGCTTTGCTTGAGCAGGGGATGGAGAGTCCACACTGATGGTGCCAGTGGGTGCCCTGACCCCCAAAATCCATAGCACCCCGTGTGGGGCTGATGTGTCCCACGTGGGAACCAGCTCAGTCACCAACTGGCTCCTTCCTCCCAGCAGTACTGGGATCTATGGGGAGCATTCCCTGTTTGCACAGCTGAGCACTGGGGGATATAACAGAGGGCTTCCCCCCCTCAGGCTTCACAACCAAAGCCACCCAAGAGCGCTGTCCCTCCATGAGCAGCTTTGTCTGCACGTCCCACCAAGAGCTGGAGGGGTCTGGGGACAGGTGACAGTCCAGAGAACTGTGTCCCCTGTCCCCTCACCATCATGGCTATGGAGAGAAGGGGCTTGGCTGGGCTGCCTCCCACCCAGCCATCCTGGGTGCAGGCTCAGACACCCAAAGCAAACTCCTTTGGCAAGTGGGAACACATCCAGGGACCTCCCAGGGCCGGGTGTCCCCAGCCACCCACTGCCAGCGCTTTCCCAATCCTGGTGTTTGCTCTGGGACTGCTCTGCTCCACCACACGCCCCCTCCCACTGCCACCACCCCGTCCCTGTCACACCCAGCCGTGCAGAGGCACCGGTCCCCGAGCAGCTGGGGTGGCTGGGCTGGCACAGGCTGGGCTGGCACAGGCTCCAGCACACCCCTCTGGCTCCTGGCAAAGGCAGGGAGAAAACAGTGGCTTTGTGGGGTGCCAAGAGCCTGGCTCAGCAGGATCCCCTGTGCCAGCACCTCTGGTCACAGAGCTCCTCTGTCCCCAGCCCCTCCTGCCTCCACAGCATCCCCATGACTAAGCTGCACGTGGTGGCTGCAGGCGGAGATAAAGGGGCTCCAGAGCCGGGGAGGGCAGAGAGAAGCAAACCCTGGGCCGGGCTGGATGCAGGGCTGGCCAGGAATAAGGATACAAGGGAACAAGGAGAGGGTTGAGCCACGCCACACCGGCTCCCAGCCACGCTCCAGCCCCACCGCCAGACCCCCAGGGACCCCCACCCCCTCCCGGCACCACCCAGGGGGCACAGCAGGGCAGGCAGCCCTGCAGGACACCCCACACAGGGACAGGGCAGCAGCACAGGTTTGTCCTCGTCCCAGAGGAGTCCCTGAGGCATGTCTGGGTGAAACCAGCCTGGAGAGGAGGCTCTGCTCCTGCCACCCCCCCGACCGGTCGTGCCACTGCCACGGCACAGCCCTGGGGCAGCTGGAACCCCAAGGGCACGTGCAGGCCTCGGTGCTGAGAGGTCACGGCCCGGCCAGAGCAGCCCTGGCCCAGTGTTGGTCCCTCCGAGCCCGGGCAGGAGGCGGATCTCACCCTCAGGATTCCAGAGGCCACGGCAAACTGGTCCAGCAGCCTGGACTGGCTGTGTCCTGCCCCGGGGAGCATCTCCAGCACCATCAGCAGCCCCACATATGGAACCACAGGATGGTTTGCGTTGGAAGGGACCTTAAAGCTCATCTTGTTACACCCCCCTGCCGTGGGCAGGGACACCTTCCACTAGCCCAGGTTGCTCCGAGCCCCATCCAAGCTGGTCTTGGACACTCCCAGGGATGGGGCAGACACAGCTTCTCTGGGCAACCTGTGCCAGGGCCTCCCCACCCTCACAGGGAAGGATTTCTTCTGTAGATCTAACCTAAATTTTCCCCCCTCAGCTTGAAGTCATTCTCCCTTGTCCTGTCACTCCAGTTCCTGGTGAATGGTCCCTCTCTGGCTTCCTTGTAACCCCTTCAGATGCTGTGAGGTCTCCACACAACCTTCTCTTCTCCAACATGCACCACCCCCCCCACGCACACGCAAGCACACACGTGAACACACATGAACACACACATACACAGCCCCCCGTGCACACCCACGCCCGTGTGTTCACACCCAGGACAGGTTGGAGGCCAGCAGCTGACAAATCCCAGTGGGAACACTCATCCCATCCTCCCTCCAGCCCACATCCCGTTTGGCACCCACAGCCCTCACGTGTCCACTGCCCTTTACATCTGTCCGGAGGGTGAGGTGCCTTTGGAATCCCAGCCCTCCCCAGAACCCCCTGGGCTGATGCGGAATCACGGAATCACGGAATCACAAGATGGTTTGGGTTGGAAGGGACCTTAAAGCTCATCTCATTCCACCCCCCTGCCCTGGGCAGGGACACTTTCCACGAGCCCAGGACCAGAGTGAAACGGGAGCAGGAGCTGGGAGCAGGGCGCCCAAGCCCCTGTGGATGCCACAGGGATGCCTCACCCCAGGCAGGGAATTTTCCTTCTGGTCCAGAAAATAATAAGAAAAACAAAAAGGACAAAACAGCTCATTGAAGCACAACCCCCGGGCTGGGGGGGCCGTGGCATGGTGGGACATCCCAGTGGCAGGGGACCCGTGGGCAGCATGTGCTGGCCTGGCCAGGCTTGCCAAGGGGAAGGAGTTAATCACTAATTTGGCCGGTAAATTATCAGTGAGCAGGGGTGGGTTGCTGGGGGCACTGCAGGCTCCCAGAGCCCCAGAACCTGGGACACCGACAGGGACAACCACCACAGTGGCATTGACAGGGACATCCACCATGGGGCTGGCACTGACAGGGACACCCATGGGCTGGCACATGGTGGCACTGACAGGGACATCCACCACAGGCTGGTAGATGTGGCACTGACAGGGACACCCATGGGCTGGCACACGGTGGCACTGACAGGGACAGTGGTGGCCCAGATGGCTCTTCCAGCAAGGGACACCAGGGACAAGGCCACTGCAGGGAGGCCAATGCCACCAGCTGTCCCAGGTCATCCCTCTGAGCAGGGCTGCTCCAGCCATCCCTCCCTGCTGCCTGGTCCAAGCACACTCAGGGGTGTGCCTGTTGTCCCTTGGCCACGCTCCCGTGCCCCAAATCCTGGCATTATCCAGGCAGTGTGTCCGGGCATTCTCCTGCGGGCACACAGCACGGATGGGGTGCCCAGGATGCCATGGATGGGGTGCCCAGCACACCAGGGATGGGGTGCTGAGCCAGACCCTAAACCAGCAGCACCCCAAGAGCCCTGAGCAGCAGCTGGACACGAGGACCCGTGCACACAGGTCCCACCTCACCCCACTGCAGCACAGGCTCATCCCAGCAGGAGTTTGGGAATGACAGCAGATGGCTCTGGGCAGGCTGAGCACCAGCAGTGCAGTGACAACCAGCACAGGGGACAGTGACACCACTGTGGATGGGGCAGGAGCACCGTGCAGAGCCAACGGGGGCACCCAAAGGGTTAAACCCCTCCCGGCAGCTCAGGGTTTCGGGAATTTGAACGTGAGCTCATTTCCCCCCAGAAACACAAACTCCTTCTTACGGTCCTGACTCAACGCAGCTGAGCACCCCCCCGGGAGGGGCTTTCCAGCATTGGATCCAGAGGAGATGCCAAGGCTGGGGGCAGTCAGGCACGAGCTCCACACCCCGAGGGTTTGTTCCTGATGGCAGCAAAACCCAGGGGCTGACCCAGCAGTGCTGTGTGTTCCCCCCTCTCACACAGACCGGGAGAGGCTGGAACAGGTTAAAAACAAACTGGAGGGGGAGGGCAAAAGCTGGGGACAGTTTCCCCTCTGCACCAAAATGCACCTTTCCCACAAACCCCTCCAAAACCACCCCGGGGTGTTCCTGCTCCAGGCTGCTGTCAGGATTTAGACTGAGCTTGTCTGGGGCAGGCCAGGAGCGGAGGCTGCTCTGACGGCTGCGCCCAGGCACAGCTCAGCACCAGGGATCCAGCAGCACTCCAAAATCCAGCGGGAATGTTTTCAGCCAGAAATCAGCTCAGAAGCACGGCCTGGGTGGGAAGGGAGCACATCCTGCCTCCCCCGGGCAGCAGCTCCGGAGCGGCCCCTCACCCGCCCTCTGACTCAGCCGTGGTGGGGAAGGGTGGGCAGGACGGGGCTGAGCGGCAGGAAGGGATGAGGCAGCGGAGCCTCGGAGCAGAAACCAGATGGGGCCAGGCCTGAACCGGTTCATCCTCTCTCGCCCTGCCTTTGCCACACACGGCTCTGCCCCCGGATGAGTCAGAAGTGCCCTCAGTGCCAGCTCAGGGCTGGGGCACCCGTCGGGGACACGGCTCCCTGTAAGGTGCACCCGTCACCCATCCCATGTGTCCCCGGGAGTACGCCAGGGATGCTCCCAGGGGTCTGTGCCCACCGTGGAGCACGCAGCCCACCTCCCAGCACCTCGCCCAGGAGCGGTGGTTGCACGGCCCCACTCCCCTGCCAGCCGTGACAACCCAACCCGGCAGAGCAGAGCTGCGAGGCTCTGGGGCCAACCGCGGCGTCCACGGCGCTGAGAACGCAGCAGCGCTTTCGGCAGCAGCTCCTCAGCCTCGGAACGGCCAAAAAACCCTGACGGTGCTCTCGCCAGACACCTTCACCCGCAGTCCCCCCACGAGCCGGGCTCAGCCCCCTGCCCCAGCCCCCTCCCGCGGCTCGGGGTCACCTCCAGCCCGGCAGGACGGGGATTAGTGCCCGGCTACGTGCCGGCCGGTGTTTTCCCGCGGCGTGGATGCCGGTGTCCCGCTGCTTCCTGGGAACAAGGCTGCTGCGGAGCTGCGTGCGAGGAATGTGCATGTGAATAACAAACAGCAATTCGGGGCCTTTGAACGCCTTTAGAAGCTGGTCAGGGCTGGACTGAGCCCAGCGCCAGATGCCCGCCCTGAACCTCCCTGCCCAACAGCCTCCGAGGAGTGGGGAGGAGATCTCCTGCTGCCCAGGCAGGACCCCCTCTCCCGTCCCTTCCCCTTGGAGCAGCCTTGCCTTTGGGGGCAATGCTCCAAAGCCTTGGGGAGCAGGTGACAGGGAAAACCCAACCCAGCCCAGCCCAGAGTGCCACCCGCGCAGTGGGCACAGGGGCTGGGTTCCAGAGCACCAGCAGAGGTGACTGCACTGAAAGGACTGTCAGGATATGTCCCACGGGCTGGTGGAATCTGTGGGGAGACGAAGCACCCCCGTGGAGCAGCTGGGCTCAAGCTGGACACCACCCCCCAAAACCCCATGCTGGAGCAGGACCCTCATCCTGGCTGCAGCCACATCACCCCACATATCCCTCGTCCCCCGGGGGTCCCACCAGGCTGGGGAAGAGCTTCCAACCGCTGGGTGCTCACCCCGGAGAGGGTTCTCCCCGCAGCTGGGTGGGACCAGCGTCACCCCTCCCCAGATAAGGTCCGGCTCATCCACCGGCACCGGCCGGGCAGCATTGCAATGGCGCAATCCCACCGCACCGGGCCAGGGTGTGCACCAGCACCGGCAGCCTCCGGGCCCCCGGGGGGCTCTGGGACCAGGGGAGTCCCCACGGCAAAGGGGGCCAGAGCAAACCTGGACATCTCCAGGTCTCCCGCGTGCTGGGGGCAGCTGGGGGTGGGTGATTCTCGCTCCAGGATGTCCCAGCAAATGGCTCTGGCTCGGCAGAGGGCAAAAGCCATTCCCCTGATGTCCCCCCAGGCCCAGCCCCAGGGAGAGGAGCTGAACCTGGCACGCTCTCCCTCTGCCCAGCTGGATGGTGCCAGCGGGAAACCCAATCCAGCCCCACGGGAGGAGACCAAACAAAGACTTTTATGTACAACCCAAAAAAAAAAAGCCCATCAAGAGGTATTTGAACAAAACAGCCCTGAGCCTGTCCTGGGCTCTGCTGCAGCCCTTGACCCTGGAAAGGGTCCTGTGCCCTGTTCCTCTGTCCCACACACCCCCAATCCCTGCTCCCTCCTCCCCACAGAGGGTGATGCTCCAGCTGAGGGTGGCCAAGGGATCAGTCTGTTCCATGGCCAAGAATGTTCAGGAGACACTGCAGACCCTGGTGAACCATGGACAACCCGGGGTGATGGGCAAAGAGGCTCCCAGGCAAGGCAGGGACATTCCCAAGGCAGGGATGATCCCAAGGCAGGGATGATCCCAAGGCAGGGACGTTCCCAAGGCAGGTATGTTCCCGAAGCAAGGCTCTGTCCCAGTCTCAGCTGATGCCATGCATGTGTTGGGATGAGAGGAAGGGGCTCAGGATGCTTCCCATGGCTGAGCCACCACCACTTTGGGTACCTGGGAGCTGGCAGCCCGGCTCTCCTGCCCCACACAGTGGCATCGAGGTCACCCCAGCTTTGGGCCCATCCCTTTGCCCAGGGAAACCCCCCACAGGGCTGAGCAGAGCCGGCAGAGGGAAGGGAGAAGCCAGGACAAGGCTCCTGTGCCACAGGAGCCACCAGCATAGCAGGAGAGGGGGGAAATCCTGCCCCAGGCCCCCTGCCAGCTCCAGGGCAAAGCATCCCATCCATCCTGCTGAGTGGGAATGTCCCATCCCAGGACACCTGTAGTGAAGGGTCTGAGTTCCCCAGAGCAGAGCTGGGAGCCCGGCTGCAGGCAGGGACAGATCCCTGCCAGGGAAGGGCAGGAGGGCACCGAGAAGGGCAGGAGGGCACAGAGAAAGGCACTGTGCTCTCCCAGCCAGAGCTGGGACCTGTGTCAAATGTCGCTGCCCTTTCCCTTTGAAAAAGGGGAAAAGGTGGAGTTTTACTCCTTCCTCCCTCTCCAGTCCAAGAGGCTGGGAGGAAGCTCTGCTCTGCCCCTTCCTCCCCTCCTGGCCCCCGGCACTGGGCTCTCCATGGAGCCAGTGCAGCACATCCAGGCACTGGATAAGGCTCTGGGATCAGCCAGAGGCTGGGGAGGGCCCAGCTCCTGCTTGGGGACCTCACTACCGGGCACCAGCTGGGTTCTGGGAGCTGCAGCCCCAGGGTGAGGTGACACCTCCTACAGAGTGGGAGGTGGGATCAGACCTGGGTGCTGCAGGGGCAGAGAGGGTGCTCAGCCTTGTCCTGGAGAGCTGCTCCTCACCTCTCTTCACATCTCAGCAAGTGATTGTGGATCAGCACCCCTGGATCCCTCCAGATGATCTTCCTGCTGGAAAGCTTGGAGACAAACAGGAGCCTGTCGGTCCCAGGAGGGTGGGACAGAGCTGGCAAGGGCTGTGCCAAGAGGCACCGAGCCCCTCGGAGCTGAGCCAGCCTCTGCAGCGATTTGAGGGAAGCAGGGAGGCGAAGGCTTGGGAAACCCCAGCTCCTGGCTGTGCTGCCCTTGCTGGGTCCCTGCAGGGGGTTTAGGGGTGTCTGATACCATCGTGGGGGTGTCCTGGTCTGTGGGTGCTTCTCTCTCCCTGGGCTGACCCCGGGGCCCAAGAAGAGCTCTCAGCTGCAGTGCCAGCTCTGCTCCTCCCATCCCAGCCCTCCTGTCCCAGGCAGAGCAGGGATACCCTCCGTGCCTGCCCCAGCTCGCCCGAGGCGAGGCCTCTGGATAAACCCTTGCTGGGGGAGGCAGGGAAAGCCCTCCCAGAGGGAAGGCAGGCTCTGCCCCCGGGGCTGAGCACGGGCAGGGCAGGGAGGGCTCTCCTATTGCCTGCACACGTGGGGAGGCCACCAGAACAATGTCCCTTTGCCCCAACACGCTGGCTCTGAGAGAGCCCCGTGCCCCGACACGACGGCTGCAGGTAAAGCCCCGGCTTGCCAGAACCAGCCCCTCCCGCTGGCAGGGAGCCCTGACATGCCAGGGGAGTTATTTATTTCACGATGAAAGAAGACACACATTTCGTTACGAGAAACCACTCCAGGTCTCCAGCGCGATCCCTCGGAGCCTCCCTGCACCGCCTCCCCCGGGGGCAGGGCGAGGGTTTCAGCCTCCAGACCCACCCCAGAGCCCAGAGCCGGCAGCCTCCGCCTCCCACGCCGGCTGGAGCTGTGGCCAAGGCTGGGAAATGAGTGGCACGCTCAGGGAAGCCACAGCAAACCTCTCCCCGCTGCCAGCAGCCTCCATCCCTGTGGCACACCACAGCCCAGCACCTCTTGGCATGTGCCAGCCACCTCTGGATCTGATCCCACAGCCCACCCCAGCAGCACCCGGGCAGGAGGAGGATGCTCCCGGGTGGGATCAGGGATGTGCAGCCACGACAAGGCTCGTTGGAGCGGAAATGCCACAGGTCCAGCCCCAGGGATGAGGCTCAGTGTCACCTCTGCCACCACTGCGTGGGCTGGTGCCTCTGGAAGTCCCACCCCAAAATTAACAGCTGGTTTGCTCTGTAATTAACGGGCTGGCGACTCCCCTGGAGATGCCAGAACAAGGTGTGAGCTCTGAGGGACCGTCCCTGTGTTGCCACCCACCTCCACATCCCTCTGGCCACAGAGACATCCGGCAGCTCTCACTGTGTCCCTGGGCTCTCCCCACCACGAGCCGCCCAGGACAGAGCCACCCGGCTCCTGCCAGTCCTGCTTCACCTCATCCCCCTGGAGAAGGGGTCCATGGGGCTGGAATGCCCTAGGGAAGGAGTTATTCCAGCTTCATCCAGTTCCACGCTGAGAGCACCGGGAGGAGGGAGCACCGTCTCTTCCCTGGACAGGAGGGGACACTGTGCAAAAATCCAGGTCACCCAGCGACATCTCAGCTTTGCCAGGAGCCTGGGCAGGGCACCCTGTTCGTGCCAGGTGATGGCCCCAGGTGATGGTGTCCATACAGAGCCATTCCCTGCTCCAGCCCACACAGCAGGACGGAAGCGACTCCCAACCCACATTTGGGAGGAAGAGGAGGAGGAGGAGGAGGGTAGCTGAAGGGTGTTGACAAGCAAACTGGACGACTCAGGCTGGGAAGGTGTCCAAAGCAGGGAGGCAGAAGGAAACACTGGTCATAAAGAGACCTTGGAGAAGGGGATGCAGGAGCTGCAGGCAGCTCTGCCAGAACCATCCAGGGGGAGATCACACCCGGCTGCCCCGACAGCCCCAGCCCAGTGCAGCATCCCTGCTGCCTCCACGCCTGCTTGGAGGGATCCAGTCCCACCAGCGGGAGGAAAGACCCTGGTCCCGAGCCACCAGCACCCAAGTCACAGGCATGTGGCTCATGACTTCTGGGAGACATTGGCATCAGCCACCACCACATGGGCTGGGACAGGGCATGGGACCTTCCCAGCTTGGATTTGATGGCAGGGCTTTTCCCACCTCCCTCCTGCCTTTAGTCCAGCTGCAGTGCTGAGAGCTCCATTCCCACGCAGGAGAAAGGTCTGGCCCATGTTCTCCCCAGAAATTCTGGGGGCTCCAACCTCAGGAAGCACCACCAACCCCAGAGACCTCCCTGCAGCAATCAGGGGCCACCGCAGCCCGGGCAGCACATCCAAACTCCCCGAAGTTGGGAGGACAACCGGGAAAAGTTGCTTGGAGAGGGGTTGGATGACTCCCTGGGCGCCAGCTGGAGCTGCAGCAGCGGAGAACAGGCTGATCTAGGCAGGAAAACCCAGAGTTTTCCCCGCCACGTTGCTTTGCATGCCTGACAGCAAGTCGTGCCTTGCCTGTTGGGTTACGGCCCCTCCCAGCTCCAGGGGCTCCTCACCCAGAGAGCTGAGAGGTGCTCCAGGAACCCAGTTTGCTCCAGTCTCTCCCAGGGAGGTGTCCCAGTACAGGTGCATGTCCCCCCTACTCACTCCAAACCTTCAGGGCTGCAGCATGGCACAGGACACGTCCCAGCCCAATCTCCATCATCCTATTCCACAGCAATCTTTTTCCCATTAAATCTTTTTCCCATTAAATCTTTTTCCCATTAAACATTTTTCCCACTTTTTCCAGTTTTCAGCCCCCCTGCCCATGGGCTGGAACCCACCCTGAGGTAACAGCTCAGTCCCCGCCAGGGTTCAACCATCCAGCCGGGCCTTGCAAACACCCAATTCCTGACCCAGCAGCGTCAGGAATTCCTGCATAGAAAACCCAGACGGGGCTTTTCCTTGTTATTCTTCAGGATTAGGATCACAGGGCTCTCACAGGGAGCTATCTCTGCACAGAGAACCGGCAAGTTAAAGGGAAATTCAGGATGTGCTTTGGATCCAAACATGCTGCAGCCGTGGGCAGCCCTGGCCCGGTGCAGCCTCACGGACAAGCCGTGTTTTGAGCTTTAACTAATGCAAGCAGAAAACCCCAGAGCGAGTTCCAAGCTCTCCCTCAAAGCTCAAAAACCTGCTGGCGTCCTGCTGAGCCGCATACCACGTAAGCATTCCTGCCAGGAACGGCGGGGGCTGGCAGGGCCGATGGGCTCCACCGAGAAACACCCGCTCCCTGTGCCAGTCCCGCGGCAGCTCCACCGCTCTGCTCCAGCAGCAGCAGCAGCTTTTCCCCCACAGCCCTTGGGGACAAAAGGACTCCAGAGCCACTCCCGTGGCTTTATGGCCGAGACAGAGCAATGACACGGCGGAGCCAGCTCCAAAACACCGGCGCTCCCGAGGCTTTGAGCTCCCGGCGAGACGCACAAGGTCCAGCACGGAGCCACACTCGGTGGTGGCACCCGCCCCGGGTGTGGCTCCGCGGGGTGGGCGGGTGGCTTCACCCACTGCACATGAGGGGGGTTTCCAGCCCGGGGAGCTGAAAGCCAAGCCAGAGCATGAAAGGGCTCGGAGGTCACGTCCCGCCCGCTCGGGAGCCCCGGGGAGCCAAGCGCCCGCACCGCCAGTGACGCGAGGTGGCTCGGGGGAGCCCAGCACCGCGACAGAGGGGTGACCCCACTTACAGGGGTCAAGCAAGTCCCCGCGGGCCCCAATTATCAGCTCTGACCCCCTCCCCCCCCAGCTTCGAACAACCCCTGCCTGTGCAGAGCCATAATCCCACGTCCCGGGTTCCCAGGCGGCTCTGGCCAGACATCCCGTGCCAGGGGCGAGGCGCTGACGCCCCGGGACAGACGGGCTCTCAATGACCACATTGTCACCCTGCCCCGTCCCACGGCCGTGGCGGGGGCACTGTTGTGTCCTGCCTGTGCCGGGAAGGCTTGGGGGAATCCAGTCCTTCCCTGCACCCCAGAACCTTTGGCGGGGGGGCTTCCCTAAGGGTCTCCCAGCACTGTAAAGGCGGATAAGACTCGGTTGCCAGCCAGCCCCGGCAGTCGCCGTGCTGACAGCAGTGTTCCTGACTGGTCTCGGCTTCCAGCATCCCCCGAAGAGCTCCCCTCTTCTCTCCCCGCATCCCGGGGGGGCTTCGCGCACAGACACGGCCCCCAGAGCGAACACAAACACCCCCGGCACGACCCAGCCTTTCATTCGGGAGCCAGGCGGGCACCTCGGGTACCCCCCTGCACCCCCCGGGCCGTGCCCGGGCAAAACCGCGCGGGAGCTGCAAAAATAAAGAAGTTTGAAGAGCGAGGGAGGGGACGAGCAGGAGGGGGCGGGGGGTCCCGGGAATATCGTT
>VXAY01005478.1:0-20423 GCA_013399855.1 Oxyruncus cristatus
CTTTGTTCGCGAAGCCTTGCCATAATGACCGCTGTTTGTGCTTTGGGAGGGAAAGTAATATAATACTGGAGGAATTTGAATATCCTGCTCATAAGATTCACTTGTTTGCCATGCACCTGATAGACCCCCTCATCATATGCACGTCTGAGAATAATAAGTTTTCTCTGAGATTCAGATTGGAAGTGCTTGGCAAATGAAATAAAGGAATTAAGGTTTTCTAAAAATAGTCAATTTGTTTTCTCTGTGACAAAGAAAGATTTACTTGACCCAAATTAATAGCAATATGTTTTACATTTTCTGGTCTGACTGCTATGTATATCTCATCAACTGATATCTTTGTTCATAGGACATGAAAAATAAAAGAGCAAGAGTAGCATTTTTCAGGGGACAAAAGAAAGAGGACAGTGTTTCCAGAAAATAAGGTTGTGCTTTGTACAAAGAAGTGGTAGAGCTGGGGGATAGAATAAGGGGTGCTGTGTACCAGCTATCTTGCTCCTGAAGTGAGTTGTGACCATTTGAACTGGAGAAGAAAAGTGCTTTTTGGAGTAAGTGGTGAGCCAGGACACAAAACCCCTCCACATTTAAGCCTTGTCAGGTTTGCTGTGCAATACTGAGTATGTCACTTTGGGACTCATCCCAGTTCCTTCTATCCTCATAGTCATCTCCCTGAAACTACTTAAAAGGAGAGATATGGGCATGTCCAATAAGCAGTTATTTCCAGGGAACTGAGAAAACTCCCAAAGTCAGGATGATCTGCCCAGTAGACAATTTGGCAGCTGCACCTGGCATCCAGCTAGCCCCCACTGCGCTCTGTCTGCTCCGAGCAGGCAGCTGGCCAGCTCTCCATCCTGCCTGGGACGGGACTATCTGCTCAGGCTGGCAGCTCCTCTATCTCTTGCAGCCTGCTCACATAGTGTCAGCTGTAACAGTGCCCTGGATGTCCTGTGAGACTGCTAAGCAATTCTGCAGTAGTAAGTGAATAATAGCAGCAGAGACTTGCTTTGGGCTTGGTAAGCTTCAAGTTTTATAGCAGGAGAACTACAGATTGTGAACAGCCATTCTAACAAAGCATCCTCTGTTGTTTCGTGTCTCAACTTCTGACATTTACAAATCCAATGATAATAAAGTGAGGAAAACTGGTTGTACCTAGTGAAATATGCATTGCCCCCGGCCTTTTTTTACCTTTCATGGTTGGAAGCTCAGTGTAATGTATCTGACAACATAAAGTTTTCCAGATCTCTGTTATGCTGGTTTCTCCAGTGATCCTGATGGCATCCACAAAAGTACATCAGAAGTACAGTGTGCTTGGTCGCATCCAGACGGCTTTCATGGACTGTTCAATCACACTGAAAAATCCTACATGAGTGATTTAATTAAATAGAAATGCATTTAACTGCTTCTCCTGCTCCCCACATACACTTTCCCCCTACCACTGAGCCTCGTGGGTATTTAAGCCAGTGAAAGGCTGATTTGAGACAAGGGGTGCATTCCCAGGAGCATGACTGACCCACAGCATCCCATCTGAGGGAGAGTGACCAGTGGAGGCTGCTGTGTATCATCTGTGCTCTGGTACCCATAACCACACACACATTCCCAGGTTGTCACAAGAGCAAAAGAAAACCTGCTCACAGTGAACACCATGGTGGTGTTTCAGCCAGTGTTACTCAGCAGCGAGGGTGGGAGAGGAGCACTGTCACAGTAGTAGGTGGTGAAGGCTCAGCTGGCAAGTGGAGTGGACAGACCACTCCTTCTTGAGAGAACAGCTCCAAGAACATCCAGGTGATGCTCAGAGCACAGCCCCAGCCTCTGCCCAGTCTTCCTGTGTGTTCTTAGATAAAGGACACCTGCAAAAGAGGATTACATAATTTTCTTTCTTCCTTTCCTGCCTGTTTTCTCTCTTGGTGGCCCATCCTCCTGTTGTGGTTCAATAGGTGCAGCATTAATGGGGTCACCACTGGAATGAAAAGAGTTACAGAGCCCCACTGCTTTAACCTGACTGGTCCCTACTCGCAGGGGTCAGACCCACCAAAACATTATTCACATCTCTAGCACAGACCGAGCATAGCTCTCTTTCAGATCTGACACAGATCACAAGGTTTTCAGATCAGGCTACTCCAGCAGCACACTGAGAGGAAATGCACTCTGCTTCTCCGTTGCCTTTATGTGCTTAATTCTTGTTAGTGGTGCCGGCTTTTCACAGGCAAAATGAAAGCTGAGAAATGTTTGCCCCTATCACGGAGATGGATTTCTGATCCCAATCATTGCTCTTGAGCTGGTCTTGAAATTTTCAAACCATTCTCATGTAAGTTGACATTCACCCCATTTATTTCCTGTCTCCATTCTTAAAGAAGATAAATTTTACAGAAATAAAAGAAGCACATTGAGAATGGATGCACGTTTCATTTACTCTAATTATGCACACTGAAAAGTTTCCATTTCAACAACCCTCATTGATATTCTGCTCTGAACTTGACTGGGGGAAAAAAATAAAGAAGATTTTACCAGTCAATTAACTTTAACTAAAAAAACCCTTTTGTGTATTTAAGAATATTTTATTCTTCATTTTAATTTCCTTCTCTCTATGACTGCTGAAATGATAAAACATCTCCCTGGATTGCCCTGAGATTCTAGGATGGTTGTAGTACCTGTAGTACCTCTGATACAGGAGCTAGTGTTATTTTATGGATTAATTCCAAATAGCAGGATATCATGTGTCAATATTGCACTGGGCTTTGTGTTGTAGGTGAACAGGCCACCTCTTAGGCCTCTGAGATAAATACTTATTTCTCTCATAAAGGTAGTTAAATCTTTCACTATTTCATGACCTCTGTCACTAACGCACTTAGACTTTACATGATCTTTACAAACAGTGTTCATAAAACTTACATATACAGGGATTTAATAGATCTGAGAGCAAGCTCAAGAATCATCATGTGAAACAATGAATAATTTATAAGAAAATACAGAAAACCTCAAAGAGAAAAAGAGATGAGTATTTTTTACTTACAAACCCTATGAGCACTGATCCCTTGGAGGTAGAAACTTAAATTCTGCTAAGAATTTCTTTATCACCACCAATAAATCAGATACCAAAATTAATAGAAATATATTTTTGTGAGTGTTAGTATACTTGCTTCCTTCTCAAGCAAAAAAACCCCACAAACAAACAAACCCAAAACCAAGTCTGAACTAAGCCTACTGAAGTAGTTGGCTATGCCATAACAAATACAGTGTTGTCATGAAAAATAGCACAGTGAATCACTGCTTTCCCAGATATGAAAAATGGTTCTTATTTTTGATTTAAAGTTTTTAATTTGTATCGGTGGCTTAAAGAGGATAAGCACTAATAGCATTTCGTTGTTTAATAGTCTAAACATCATAAATACAAAATTAAAAGTACACCAGAAAACATTGTAATCACTGTAAAATACAGTCAGAGAAAATAATGCATTGACTTGAACTTGGTCCCAATATATAATCATTGTTCTCTGAAATTTTTAATCTGCAATCCTGATTAAGAAAATGGACAGAACTTCCCTTAAGATATATGAGCAAGACATGTCCCTGAATTGTGCAGGTTCAAGTCTGAGATGGATTTGGGAAACTTGTCTATAGTATCAGTAGGTGTTAACCTTCTTATGAGCTACAGTATTCTGTAACACTTCTCTTTCTATTCAGCACAGACTCAAGAGTCCCCCATGTGCTCTGACCCAGCAATGAGTTCACACCATCCTCACTTCTCTTTCAGCAAACTGAACTCTGTAGTGTGTTCTAGCATGCTGAGTTTGAATACTTTCATCTGCCTTCTTCATCAAATTTGGGACATTTCTCTGGTAGGTGGCAGGCTGTTTGTCCTGTGCCTGTCTCCTAATGATGTTCGTGTTTATACTAGCTGCATCAACTAAGAATCATTTTTTTTTTCTTTCTAATTATTATTATTTTATTTCTTCTTTTTCCTTCTATTTCTGAAATGGGGTAACAACAACCAATGCCTTCAGACTCTGATATCACAATATTGGATATGATGTGCTGATACATGAACCAAGGCTTCCCCTGACAGCCAGCTTTACTTGGTTTGTTTCTATTCCTTTCACGTAGGAATACAAGCTGCCCAAAATCCCCCCCAGCACTAGCTCTTCCCGCCCTGGGCCACTGACTGCAAGGAGGCATCAAGACAGATTTTGCTGCAGATTTCATTGGTCAATATTGTAACATTCAAAGCACAAGCCTTGGAAAGTCAGTTAAGGTATGTTTATGTGCTTTCCAAGGGGACACCACTATCTAGTCTTGCCCTGAATCCAGAATTGTTTCCGTCATCCCCTTTTTTGATACTGTTAGCAAAGTGAAGCCAATAAACTTAAACGGATTTACTAACTTGAAGTTACTGAAAGGTTTTAAGTGGAAAATCTGAAATTGTATCATATTGTTTTGGCTTCTGGTTTTCTTTTTTAGTGTTTCTTCTGTTGGAACACAATACTACACTACAATTAATTGGCACAGTTACTAATGTAGACACTAAAATATTCCACACTGTAATATATGAATATGCCACTATGTTTCCCACCACAACCAACAAAGCATGGATATTCTTCTCAGCCCTCCTTTGTTCCTGATGTATTTACAGAAACACTTTTTGTTGTCTCTTACAGCACTGGGCAGATAAAATTCTAGCTGGGCTTTTGCCGTCCTGATTTTTTTCCTGCATAACCTCACAACATCCTTGTAGTCCTCCTGAGCTGCTTGCCTTTTTTCCAGAGGTGATAAATTAGCTTGTCTTTCAGCACATGTGGGTGGCCTGCCCCTGTGCCTTTTAGATCTTCTGAAAACACAGCAAGGCTTCCTGGACTTCAGTCCTGCCTCCCAAGGGACTCTCTCAACCAGTCTCCTAAACAGTCCAGTCTGCTCTCCAGAACTCCAAGGCAGCAGTTCTAGTGGCCCCTTCCTTACTTCTTCAAGAATTGAAAACTCATTTTGTGACCTCTGTGCCCAAGACATCTCCAACCACCCCAGCACCCACGAGTCCTTCTCTGTTCACAAACAGCAAGGCCAGTGGGACTCCTCCCCTGGTTGACTCCCTCACCAGCTGCACATGGCTAAGGTGGTAGTTATATGACATGGGTCTGATATCCAAAGCCCTCTGAAATCAAAAGAATCTCTTCTGTAACCTTCTGTGTGTCTTTGGGTCGGGTCCTCAGAGAAAATAGGAGAGACAGCAGGGCAGAATTATCTTGTTGGATTAATGAATGAGGAAGAGTGACAAGAAAGAGGTGTGGCAGAAGTTAAAAAAGCTAAAAAATACGTACTACAAGATGAACTGATGGAAAATATTTAGTGAAATAGGGAAAGCCATTGGGAGAATGAGGAGACATTAGAAAAGGAGACATGTCTTTTAAGAATCTCTGCACTATTTCTTAGTGCCAAACAAAGAAAGAACCACCCTGGTATTCTGGGTGTTGGATAGAAAAGCATGGCATTTGAAGCAAGAGAAGTTTTATAGGATAAAACTGTACAACATTTGTCTGTTAAAATTTTTTGAAGACCAGAAATATGGATTTTTTTTTCTGAAGATTTAATAATCCATTTCCTTTACATTGAATTGCTCTTTCCACTGAAAGAAAACAAGATTAAAAAAAAATGTTTTGATGTTATGACATTTTGCAAGTGAAATTATTCAACTTTTCAATCAAAATTTTAATTTTGAGTTTCCCTTCCTCTTCCCTCTTTTTGGGGGAGGGAGGAAAGTGCATATGTTTCAAAATTATTGCAAGTGAAAAGAGCTGTTTCAAGTCAAGTTTGGATAAACTACTTTAATAATTAAAAAAAAAAAAAGAAGAATTTTTTTCAACTCAGCAAACTTCTTTTTCTTTAGCACAAATTTGTTTTCATTTTGTTCTGAGTTTATTTTTATTTCTGTCTTTCTGGAACTGCCAACAACACTGTCAAGAAGATTTTATATTATTAGTACACTACAAGATGCTCTTGGAAGAGAACTCCAGAGATTTTATGTGAACTCTCTGCAACTGGTAAATAAGAATGAACAGAAACATTTATAATGACAATGCCCCAAATTATTTTGACTCCACAGTCACTGTAACCTAATAACATGTTTAGGATTAGGATTAAAGAAAACATCGAGCTTTGCTGCATCTCATTAATAGCAGCATGAACCACTTGCTGCCCTGCAACACAGTATTTTCACTTGGGTTTACATTCCTGCAAAAGGGCCTAATGAGCCCTTGGACTTCATGTCTTTTTTTCTTTCTCGGCTGAGAAATATAATTCTACGATTGCAACTATGAAGAAAGCTTTATGTTGTTGTGTTCAAAGTGGAAAACTTGCCAGTTTTGCTACAGGAGAGAGCAGACATCCAAGCAGTACCCCAAGTGCTGAATATGAGCAAAGAATAATTATAGCAACATGATGTGCACTGCAACAGTAAGGGTGTGTCAGCATTTCAATGTAAAATCGGTGGACCAAATCCTGAGGGTGTCATTGAGGAGCTCAGTGATTTTGTCCTCAATGAAATGCTCTCCCTGAGTTTTATACCCTTGACTTCCTTGATCAGAAATTAAGAAATGATCCCGATTCAGACTTTTGTACTTGTTACTAATTCTGAATTCAGTTAAGTGATCTATTTTGAAGTGTCTTAAAAAGCAAGTACATTTCTCTTCATCCATGCATCACTCCCTCTGAAAAAAATATGATTTCTGATGCAAACAGGTTTCTTTGGCCTTATTAGGTATGCAGGTCCAGAAGAGAAGAGCCAGTAGGATTTTTTCTGTAAATTAAAATGCTAATTTTTTTGTAGCACATACTAGTAGATCTAAGATAAACATAAAAAGAAATAAACAAACAACATACAACCCCTCCCCCAAAAAAAAAATTAAAAATGGAATAGACATGATTGAAGTGAAAAGAGAAGGGAGGTAAGATAAGTTGAAGGGAGGGAAGAAGAAAGGGTTAGCAACAAACTAAGAAAATAATTTCAAAATATTCTTCAAGAGTCGAAGAAGACATAGTAACATAAAAGTAGTTGTGCTGGGTCAGACTGAATTTACATGCACCTCAGTTCCTGCCCCGAGTATGTCCAGAACCCAATACGCAAAGTAGAGGAGGAGGGCAAGCGTGCATGATGGTTTGCACAAGCACTCTCTTGACCCCCAGACACCTGAGGCTGTAGGACTTACTAAGTCACACTTTCTGTTTGACCATATCCCTTGATGGATTTCTATTCCAGGTATTTTTCCGCTTGAAATCATGCAAACATTTGGAGTCCACAACAAACTGTTTCAGGAAGTTTCCCATATTAACCACCCATATTTGAAGAACAGCCTCTTTTTGCTTCACTGGAATTCTTTTCTCATATATTAAGGGCAATAGGCACTATAAAATATCATAGGCCTGTTATAGGGTCAGAGACAAGGCAGAGGTGTTTAACACTTTCTTTGCCTCTGTCTTCAACAGGGATGAGGGACTAAGGGGGTCTCAGTGCCCTGAGCTGGAGGACCATGACTGCAAGAATGATCGACTCCCAGTTGACCCTGAAATTGGGCAGGATCTGCTGCTCCAGCTGGATCCCTACAAATCCATGGGGCCTGATGGGATTCACCCAAGAATCCTCAAAAAGCTGGCGGATGTCATTGCAAACCTCTATCAATGGTTTCTGAAAGGTCTTGGGAATCCAGAGAAGTCCCAGTTGAGTGGAAGCTGGCAAATGTTATCTCGATGTTCAAGACGGGCAGGAAGGAGGACCCTGGAATATATAGGCCTGTCGGTCTCACTTCAGTGCAAGGTAAAGTTGTGGAGAAGATTATTCTGGCAGGTTTTGAAAAACACCTGAAAGACAACATAGGCATTGGTCACAGCCAGCACGGCTTCATGAGAGGAAAGTCCTGCCTTTCCTTCTATGACAAGATAACCCCCAGAGTTGATCAAGGTAAGCCAGTTGATGTAACCTTTTTGGATTTCAGTAAAGCTTTTGATATTGTCTCTCACAGGATCCTTCTGGACAAAATGTCCAACACAAGCTTGATAAACACATCATGTGGTGGATGAGCAATTGTTCATGGGTCTAGCACAGAGGGTAATAGTGAACGGGGTAACATCAGATTGGTGACCTGTCACTAGTGGGGTTCCACAGGGCTCCATCTTGGGCCCTGCACTCTGCAACATTACTTGAATGCAGGACTGGAAGGGATACTGAGCAAGTTTGCAGATGATACAAAACTGGGAGGAGCTGTTGACTCCCTCAAAGGCAGGAGGCCCTGTGGAGGGACCTCAACAAATTAGAGGACTGGGCAATCACCGACCATATGAAGTTCAACAAGGGGACGTGTTGGATTCTGCACCTGGGATGAGGCAACCCCAGATGTACATACAGACTGGGGAATTAGATGCTGGAAAGCAGTGCCATGGAAAGAGACCTGGGGGTCCTGGTCGATGGTGAGTTGAATACGAGTCAGCAGTGCCCTGGCAGCCAGGAGGGCCAACCGTGTCCTGGGGGGCATCAGGCAAAGCATTGCCAAGCTGTTTGAGGGAGGGGATTGTCCTGCTNGAAAGAGGAGACTGAGGAGAAAGAGAAGTCTTCTCACAGTCTACAACTTCCTTGTGAGGGGAAGAGGGGCAGCAGGAATGATCTCTTATCTGGTGACCAGTGACAGGACTTGAGGGAATGGTCTGAAGTTGTGACAGGGGAGGTTCACGTTGGATTTTAGAAAAAGGTTCTTCACCCAGAGGGGGCTTGTGTACTGGAACAGGCTCCCTAGGGAAGTGGTCACAGCACCAAGCTGCCAGAGTTCAAGAAGCATTTGGATAATACTCTCAGGCACACGATGTGACTCTTGGATGTGGTCCTGTGCAGGGCCAGGAGTTGAACTTGATGATCCTTGCGGATCTCTTCCAACTCGCCATATTCTGTGATTCTGTGACCTAATTTGACGCCCCTAATACCTGAGTGTAAAGAGTTGGAAGTAATAGTTGACAATCCCTCTTCACTTATTTCATGTTGTTTCATGCCACTAGAGACTGTAACTCAGATTTTAGTTTTCAAATATGTGGGTTTTTTTAATTTAGTACATTTCAAATGTACACTGATTATTTGAAGAGCTGGTGAGGTCTTGCATCACCTATAGAATTCTTTGGAGCATGGGTAACCTGCACATCTGAAAATATGTGAAAAGGCTTAATCCGTAATGCCAAGAATATTTTACAAGACCATTGCAGGCATGGATTCTGACTGAATTCTTCACCATGGTGGGAAAAACATGGTTGAGTCTAAATAGGTTCACTAATAGTGTGTTGCAGACTTGATGACTTCAGTATTAACCACAATCCTATATAACAGCAGTGGATTTTATATGATTGTAAGTACAGTAGAAAACCTAAAGGAGAGAGATCTGAAAGACCAAGAAAATATCACACCTCAAAGAATTAAAATAATGAAGGATTTGATTTATATCCGCAAAAGCTGGGAAAATTCAGAGTTAAGCCTACCTTTCCTTCCTTAAATCATGTTATTTTTCTTCAGAATTTCTGAAGTCTTTCAAAATTTATAGCTTGCTTTGCAAACTCTTCAGCCAGATAAGGTAACATAGAACAGAGGTTTACTTGTGTGTAGAGATCAAGCCAGACCCTCAACCTCACTCTAACACAGTTTTCCAGGAGTTTCTGACATACAAGTGGTTAACTTGTGTAGACAGATGACAGTACAGCAGTGTAAATCAGCATTCCCTAGAGAACAGCAGGGTCAAACTGAAGAGTTATCTTTTGACTTGATGCAATTGTTCTCAGTATTAAGACATCATTCAAACTGAAGGTTTAAACCCTATCAAATCCTCATTCCAAAGGCCTGTTTCAGCTGGACATAGCCCTAGTAGCCTTAGCTAGCACCGCTAGATCGTTAATAAAGCCCTAAACATTGACAAATTATTTGTACTGTGCGAATCCTTCAGTTTCCAACAGACAACTTTCCCCCCTATTTGTGTCTGACCTACTCTTGAAAAAATAAAGTACTCATCAAATGAAGGGGAAAGTGTAATTACTGGATGGAGGAGCCTACCAGTGAGTGTGCTCTGCTAAGTGCTTTCATGCCCAAGGCAAGATCGGTTGAATCTTACCAGGTGAAGATTTAAATACTTTACACATCATTCTCTGTGTCTCTTCCCCCCCCCCCCCCCAAGAGAGCAGAGGCTGCCACTTATTGTTTAAACTCAAGCATTTAGACTAAAGCTATTGACTTCCCCTTACAATCTCATCAGAGGTCCTACTGCAGGTTTTAACTTGCGGAGAACTCTTCCCTTATGGGATTTTTACTGACCAGAGTTGAAGTAGTGTTCCACCAGGAAGGACCGAGTTATATTGTGAGAGTTGTCACTGAGAAATGTTCCTGGCAAACATACTGACTCTAAAGGCCATTGAAAGAATACCTAAATGAGTTCAGTAGAATAATCGTATTTCCATGGGTGATGAAAGGCCATCCTTGAGATGCTGCCGGGACTGCTATGGGGAAGGAAGCATGTGTTGGTTTTGATTGCTTTGGTTTTAAGCAGGTTGTATGCTCCTAGCACCCAGTAAAATCAGTGGAGATCAGTACTTGCAGAAAAAGATGTAAAATGGAAAATACAGGATTTTACAGATCTGCAAAAAGGGGATAGAAAGAGCTCAGATAAGCAAACAGTAAGAATTTGGTGATGGGGGAAGAGAAAGAGCTGTGGGGCTAAGTGAGATATGAAGATCGAAAAAGGAGGGCAGAAGTTGTGGATGGGGGAGAAAGAAGTGGTGGAGGAGAGAACTGGAAATGGTTCAGAATAACGTGTGGGAAGGTAGAAGTCCATATGTAAGATAAGTTTACTGGAGAAGAGCTGATAAACAATAGAAGCCTTATGAGACTGGACACATATAATTACCAAGACCTTCAAAAGGCAGGTTCTTTGCATCTTTGTATAAAGAAAAAATTATTAGATATAGAAATCTGTGTTAGAAATCATGCCTTTTCTTTTCTCTCTTTTTTTTTCCCTGATTTCATTTTGAAAGTACAGGTTATTATCCATTAAACCGTGTATTTCCTTAGTTGTCAGAGCTAAATATAAACACAAGATTACACAGACCAGCAGATGCAGTACAGAGCAATCCAGTGTTCCACAGTAGTTTATTTGGGTAATCTCTTTTATTTACCCATCTGAGATTAGCTGCTTGTGGAAATGTTTATCTTCATTAAAATGCAGATGTATTCACTACAGTTAGTATAGAAGTAGCCCATAAACATATATTCATGCAACCATGCATAAACTTAATGCATTCACTGGAAAATGTTTGCTCGAGCTGCCCTGTTACTGTTCAAATGTGTTACTTTGACCATCTCCATAACATAGAGGTCGCACTTAAATTTTTGTATTAATTTAGTATATTTTTTCATCCCCATATTAGCTGCTACAGTTTTATTTTCTGTAAGTCTTAGAAAAACATGGTAGACTATTCTTACCTCAAGTAGCTATCACTTAAATGAACCAACAGTGCGTTTTGTTTACCTACAGAAATAAGGATTACTCTTGTACTGGATTTATAATTTGATGTTTGGAACCATTATCCACCACTCTCTTTATACCAAAGAAAAGGATGTCAAAATACATGGATTTTTCTACCTGTTGCAGGAAACAGAGGCTGAGGCAGGGATTTTCTTTTGTTTGTGTTTTTGTTGTTTTTTTTTCTTCTTTTTAAAGAGTGAGATTATTCAGAGAGTGCTAAAGTACATTATACAATTGCTATGGAACAGTATTTTAGGAGACAGATATTAGGAGGTGACATTTGAAAAAGCATTTCTCCATGTCACTCTTAGTAGGATGCCATGAATTAAAAAGGACTTGCCATTATTTCCTTGATACGTGACTAGTAGTAGGAGTTGCTCAAGTGAGTTCTTGTTTATAAATGTGTATTTACACATAGCAATTTTGTTAAAACCATTATGTGATTTGGAATTATAATGACAGTTGAAGCACAAAGGTAGAATCCAGGTCCCCTCCAGACTAGACATTTCCATGCAGGTTTTCACAAAGGTACAGGGGAAAGATGAGTCTTTGAAGTACTGTCAAACTTCTAAATCTTCAAGGTCTTACCATGGTTACCTGCATCATCCCCATTGAGATTACATTTCCCTGTAGAACTGCAGGGACTTCAGTCTCTGCTCCCTTTGCCTGTCTTTGCTTCTCCTGTCAGTGTAAGAGTCTGCAGTTCTCTATATCTTGAGATGCTTCCAGATCCCCATTCTATGCCAACACTTAGAATGCAAAGTACTGCTGATATTGTAAAGATCAACATCTTATTCTAGTGATAACTCTGCTTTTAGAGAAGTGGGAGGTGGAGAACGATTTTAAATGCTATTTATCTGACTAGAAACATGCTGTTAGCTTCCATTTGGAAGAATGTCTTTTCCATTTCTTACATATATTTATGGATTGGTAAATGAATGGATTTCACTCCTGAATGAAGATGAATACAGACCACTTATATCCCTTGAGCAGCATAGGTCATATCAGCATCTTAGTAGAAACTTGAGACACTGCACAAGCTTTTCATTAATTTTTTCGCAAAGTATGGGTAAAATTACAGTGCAGAATTTCTTGAATGGAATTAATTTTAACAATGTACTGTCCCTAAGGTGAGAGCAAGAAGTTAGAAAAGTATTACTCCCTGAGAAGAGAGATGTTTTTCCTGAGAAAATTTACTCATTTTTCCAGTATGCTTCCAGAACCTGCGGACCAACATGAGATCTGTGAATAATAAACCTGCACATTCACATCTGCACAGATGGAGTTGAGAACTACACCTGTGAACAGGGCCTTTTTTGTACCAGCATGCAATTACCAGGCCATCAGGTGGGATTTTGAAAATTTACACACAAATTTAATACATACTGATTTATGTAGAAGTCAGTTGTCCAGATCTGAAATTTCGTCTCCAAGTATCCCTTGGCACTATAATAAACAATGATCCCTGTGAAGACAGCCAGATGCATGATATGAATCTGTAAATCTTGACAACAAGAAATCAAAAGAAATTATCCTCGTTGGCATTGCGTTAAACAAATTAGCCCTCTTCTAGGTCGTAATCCTGGCAATAATGAAAATTATAAGCCTTGATCTCTATTGTGATATAGACCAGATTAGTTTTGTGGTGGTCTGCCTAAAATCTACTATCACATATTTTCAGTTATTTCAAATAAATAAACACAAGAAAGAGACGGCTGTCTTAACTACTGGTGTAAACATGAGTCTGATTGTTCTCTCAGTTCAATGCAGAGATCGGACACAGCTCTGCATGCTCACTGCCAGGCAAGAGAGTGAGGACTGATGTAGTGAAAAGGAAGGATTGATAGGGCCTAGAGGAACAGCAATATGCAAACCATGTAGATT
Organism: Oxyruncus cristatus; assembly: GCA_013399855.1. Classification (NCBI taxonomy): domain Eukaryota; kingdom Metazoa; phylum Chordata; class Aves; order Passeriformes; family Cotingidae; genus Oxyruncus; species Oxyruncus cristatus. The sequence continues at coordinate 13,407 of VXAY01005478.1, forward strand.
CTCTGTAACATTACTTGAGAAGAAAAAGCATTCAGATATATATATTCAAAGATTCATTAAGTTTCAGAACAGGCAATCCCTTCAGTGTACTTACAGAGGTAATGTGACCTTTCTATTCTCGATTAATATTCTTCTGTTTACACATGGAAGAACAGCATCCATCCTTTCAGCTGTCTTTTTTCTGTGTTTAACGTGTTTTACATGAGCTACTTCCTTCGTAGGGTGTTCAGGGTCAGCAAACTACCAAAAAATTATATTCTGATGATTATCTTAGAGAATCTAAAGATTTTTGCAGCACCTTTGCTTCCCAGAACTGACCAACTGTTCCTATTTATCCAACCATCCTTTTTTATATATAACTACATGGAAATACATCAGTGGATTTACCAATTAACTCAGACAACTCTGTACTAGTAACCCGTCATTTTCGTTCTTTACCACTCCTCCTAGCTGCTTGTTGTACTTTTACCAGCAACGATTCTGTGTTTATTTCTATGTTTGTTGGTATGGATCATGGTGGAATCAACTTACACCTGCCCACTTTAGAGCCATTCTCATCTGTCATTACACTCAGATGTAATTAACTCATTTGTTTTAAGCCTCTTACTATGAGCCGCATCAAGTTTGCATTTGAGGAGCTTCCCTTAATCCATTCATCCCCCGGCTTATCTACATATATCTTTACCTGTGCCAAAGTCTTCCTTCTGTCAGACCAGTGACTGGGAAGATGTTCACAGCCACAGGCTGGTCATGGTAACTGAAAGAAACAAAAAAACTGAATGGGGTCAGGCACACAGTGAGTGTCATTATATCCCGGAAAGAGAAGCTGGGAAGCCTGACTGATGATGAACTGGGCCTCAGCAGAAATTGGTGGTGAGAAGAAAGCCTCCAATGGGTGCTGGGAAAGGAAGAAACGTTGTGGGAAGAAAACAGTGCATAAAGCATCATGGTAGGAACAAGAGAGATCAGACCATGATTAAATGGAGTATTATAAAAGGAAGATTTTGTGGATATGTTAGGGACATAAAAGAATATTTTGATCATTGTGGTGGGTTGACCCTGGATACATGCCCGGTGCTCACTAAAGCTTCTGTGTCACACCCCTCCTCAGCTGGACAGGGGAGAGGAGATACAGCAAAAGTCTTGTGGTCAAGATAAGGACAGGGAGAGATCACTCACCAGTGATCATCATGGAAAACAGACTCAACTTGAGGAATCTAGTTTAATATATTATCAATAACATCAGAGTAGGATAATGAGAAGTAAACCCCAAACTTAAAATACCTTCCTCCTACCCCTCTCTTCTTCCCCAGCTTAACTTTATTCCCAATTCTCTACCTCCTACCACCCAGAGGTGCAGAGGTAAGGGAATAGGGGCTCTGGTCACTTCATCACACGTTATTTCTGCTACTCCTTCCTCCTCAGAAGGAGGGCTCCTCACATTCTTTTTCTACTCCAGCATGGGTTTCCTCCCTATGGGAAACAGTCCTCCAGTGTGCTTCCTTCCCATGGGTGCAGTTCTTCACAAACTACTCCAGTGTGGGTCCCTTCCATGAGGCGCAGTCCTTCAGGAACTGGCAGTTCCAGTGTGGGTCACCTGTGGGGTCACGAGTCCTGTCAGCAAACCTGCTCCAGTGTGGCCTCCTCTCTCCCCATGTCCACAGGTTCTGCCAGGACTCTGCTCCAGCATGGGCTTCCGATGGGGTCACAGCCTCCTTCAGGCATCTGCCTTCTCTGGTATGGGATCCTTCAGGAGATGCAGGTGGATATCTGCTACATTATGGACCTCCATGGGCTGCAGAAGGACAGCGTGCCCCACAACAGTCTTCACCACAGGCTGCAGGGGAAACTGCTTAGGTGTCTGAAGCACCTCCTCCCCCTCCTTCTTCATTAACCTTGGTGTCTGCAGGGCTATTGTTTTCACATATTCTCTCTCCATCTGCTGTTATTGTTGCACAGCAACTTTTACGCTTCTTAAATTTGTTATCCCAGAAGTGCTACCACTGTCACTGATGGGCTTGGCCTTGGCCAGCAGTGGATCCATCTTGGAGCTAGCTGGCATTTGCTCTGTTGGACATGGGAGAAGTTTCTGGCAGCTTCTCACAGAAGCCACCTCTATAGTTCTCTTGTTGTCAAAACCTGGCCATGCAAACCCAATGCAATCATGCAATCTGAGCTAAGAAGTGAGAAAAGTGAGCAGTTATCAGGGTGCTGTTATGGTTTAATCTTTTTTTTTTAAATAATGTCATTTATTGACAACACAAACTTCTGATCATTCAGGTATTGAGAGAAGAAAAAAAAAAGAGAATACAAACACTTAGAATAATTCTCATTCTACTTTCTAATCTCAAATTCCCCTGTTTCACCACAGGTTGTACTCACTCTGTCTCAATTCTTGCTGATTTTACTTGGCTGCTATTTGTTTCTGGGTATCCCATCCCCAGCATGGGACTGTTGCTTCAGTCTCCTTGATGGTGTCCCTGCTCTGGCATTGTCAGTCCTGGGTCTTCTCCTGCACAGCCACCCCTTCAGCCCCACCTATGCCCAGTTCAGGTATGAGGGTCACCCTGAGCAAGTCCTTGGGCACAGCCTGGAGAGATGTAGATTGCAGATCCTGGTTGTCTCCCAGCAAACTCAGTTTAGGGCATTGCACGGTACTGATGCTGCCTTGAGCCGCTCCGCTGCCTCCTTGTCTTTGCATTGCACTTCTCTGCACCATGCAAGGAATCCCAGGCTTGTAAAAGCCTGTCAGAATAACCCTCTTAATCCTCAGAGGAAAGATTTAGTTGTTATTCTGCTCTGGCGTATAATGCTGCATGTTGGACTGTGTATTTGATGATCTCATTATGACTTATGAGTGTCTGCATTTTAGTGAAGTATATTAACATTTCATTGAGAAAACCATGTTAAACCAAGCAGCAGGCACAAATAGAGAATCAATTGGCTGAATGGTAAAAAGGTTTATCAGTGTAATTATAAATAGTTTGTCCTATTATTGCCAGCTCTGTAGAACTGTATAGATTAGTAGCAAGCATATCTGGAGATGAGCTTGTGGTGAGGTATTGAGGTGACATCTATTACTGAATAATGTGGAATGCTGCCAAGATAAACTGACACACCATTGTTCTTAAAAAAAACCCAAAAACCAACCAAACAAACAAAAAACCAAACCCAAAAAGATTTTGCTATGCAGCTCGGATATTTGCTGGTCCACAGAATGATCAGACATAACAATACCCTCTGTAGATCCTTTATAATCCTGATATTGCATATTCAGATTTTTTTTAATGCAGCTAAATGTGTTGACAGGATTTATTTACAACTGCACATGGTTTCCCTGACACAGATCTGTATAAAAATAGAAGGGCTGAAGGCCACTGAGTTGTTAACTGGAGCACTGACATTACAAACTTTGTGATGGTTTTTCCCTAAACCTTAATGAAAACACTTGCAAAATATATCTAATCCATTTTCTGATAACATGCATGGTGCAATGGTATTTTTTTTTCACATAAAAGAAAATTGTTTAAAAATATTTTTGAGCCCTGCATACTCAGAATGTGCAGACTGCAGTCCATTTGGTATGTGGGTTGTCCTCAGGCAATGTCTGGACTCCTCCATCCTTCAGCACTGAGACAGAGCAGTGACATCACTGTTTGTTTGGTCCCTGTCATGTCCTGATCATTTCATTGCTTCATATAAAGCACAATGACAACAAGTAGAGTTCTGTAGGTTTTGAACAGCCTTCATGAGCATGCTTTGGAGGGTAAAACAAACACCCTCCCAAAAACACCACTCCTAAATCTTTAATTTGTGCAAGCTTTTATGTGGATGTCAGCCCTAAGCCTACAAAACATGAATAAATTACTGGTTTCTAGGGAAGAAAAGCACTGCCTGCATTTTATCAGCTCAGGTGAAAGTAGCACAGCCTACAGACATGTGCTAAATTCCATTACGTGTAAAGAGAGCAGTGATTTAAATTTTTTCTGTTTTGAAAACCATGACATTAGAAATGATGGCTTTCCATTTTATTTGTATTAATTGTATATACACTTTGGAAGCTGATAGCCTAAGATTGACTTTAATTGAGCCATAAATTTAACACTGAGAAATGCCATCCATTTAGCTGGACAGTTCTGTGATGAAACACATTTCTAAAGCAAGGATTGCTGGCAGAGTGTCTGAGATAACAAATGATAAATGCTTTATACCTATAGCTACAAAGAGCCAGTCCTCAATAAAAAGTGGGTAACATCTCAAAGAGCTACCATAAGTTATTTTCCCTTAATTTGGCACCACAAGAAAGTTGTTTTATTAAAATATTCTTTAACACATTACTCTATTTGATATAAACTCACAGAAGATATGTTCTGAAATCTGAAATACTGGGTATCCTATCATTGCATGATGTTGCACTAAACCCTCTGCTCCGCAGGCATATACTTTTACATAAATCTGATTAAATAAATCAGACTCTTCATACCTGTACACACATGAAAAGGCTCATGAATACTCATATTCATATTCCTAGCTGTTGTAGGCTGCTGTAGTTCTATCAAAGGCAATAGAGCTTGAACATTTTGCACCAAACTGCTTCAAAGTGTTTCCATATGAAGTTCAACAAGGGAAAGTGCCAGATTCTGCACCTGGGATGGGGCAAACCTGGATGTTCGTACAGACTGGGGAATGAGATGCTGGAAAGCAGTGGAAAGGGACCTGGTTGATGGCAAGTTGAATCTGAGTCAACAGTGCCCTGGCAGCCAGGAGGGCCAACCGTGTCCGGGGGGGCATCAGGCAAAGCATCGCCTGATGCTGTTGAGAGGGGGGGATTGTCCTGCTCTGCTCTGCACTGGTGCGGCCTCACCTTGAATATTGTGGCAGTTTTGGGCACTACCATGTAAGGAAGATATTAAGCTATTAGAGAGTGTCCAAATGAAGATGGTGAAGGGCCTTGAGGGGAAGCCATATGAGGAGAGGCTGAGGTCACTTGGTCTGTTCATCCTGGAGGAGACTGAGGAGAGACCTCATTGCAGTCTACAACTTCCTTGTGAGGGGAAGAGGAGGGACAGGCACTGATCTCCTTTCTGTGGTGATGAGTGACAGGACTTGAGGGAATGGCCTGAAGTTGTGTCAGGGGAGGTTTAGATTGGCTATTAGAAAGATGTTCTTCACCCAGAGGATGTTTGGGTACTGAAACAGGCTCGCCAGGGAAGCGGTCACATCACCAAGCCTGACACTGTTCAAGAAGCGTTGGACACTATTCTCAGGCACATGGTGTGACTCAGGGCTATCCTGTGCAGGGCTAAGACTAGGACTCCATGATCCTTGTGAGTCGATTCCAACTCAGCATATTCTGTGATTCTATGACTCTGTGTTTATAAAACTATTGGGAAGCAAATCTCAAGACAAGTTGTAACATATTTTGGAGGTGACTATGAAAAGCATCATTACCCCTCATGTATTTTTGTTATTTTTCCCTCTAATGATTTTCATGAGGAAAACATCCTGCCATTTTGATTCCAAGATCTCTTTGAGCAGCTATAAAAGGTTGATTTCTATATCAGAAAGATAAAAGTTGTCTCACAGAAATGTGGATTTTTAAGTCTCATCCATACAACCAAATTCTCATTCATGAGTTCATCATCTTTTTCTCCAGGTAATACAATGGCCCTCATCAGTCAGATGCCTGAGTATCTTAAGTCAGAGTGTTCTCTTTTCCCTTGGAAAGGAGATGATTTGACTTTGGGAGGGAGAAAATGTAAATGGTGTAATGAGAATGAATGTCAGAAAATAAAATGGTTATGATCTGGTGTGAAAACATTGTAATGGCTGGTGTGGCTTCAACTGTGATGGATTTTTGAAGGGTTTTTTCTCCTACAGATGTAAATTTTTTCTTGTTTACACTTCTATTCATGCAATAAAGAGCTGATGACAGCAAGAAAACATGGAAGTGAACAAGATAGAGATCTCCTATTTAGTGTTGAGTTTTCTGTGTAGAATGATACACATAACAGAAATATTTTAATGCATCTCCAAGAAGCTTATCAAAGATATTTTGAGTTCTGTCTTCCTGCTTCCTTTGAAGACATTCACTTACTGTGTGGGTCAGCACAGAGAAATAGCAGTGCTGAAACAAGATCACCTGGATCCTCCATCCAGTTCCCACCAGTCATTGCAACCTCAGTAAGGGAGAGATATGCAGGACTGCTCTTTCTAGTGATCCCTGATATTCTGGCTAGCAGGAAAATAGGTCTTTTTTTTTTTTTTTTTTTTTTTTTTTTTTTTTTTTTTTTTTTTTTTTTTGTATGAGCAATGCTTGAAAGATAATACAAACAATAATTTTTTCTGCAGCATAACCATCCGTAGTATGAAAGAAAAGGAATACGGTGTTCTGAGTAGGAGTCAAGTATATGGTTCAATCAGTATTGAAGTCTAAATGATTATTTTGAGTCCATAATTTACTTTCTTTTATCAATAATATATTTTAAAGCCCATAAAAAATAGTTGTCTGAAGCAACAAAACAACTTCATCTCTATGCAAAGCAGAAAAGATGGTGATCTGGATTGGGTGACAGAAGGCTAAAACACAAACAAGGAATTTCACTCCTGAAGTGATACCACCTTTGCTGATAATAAGTGATCTTCATTCCAGAAAAACTGTCAAAATACTGACCATTTTTTTTATTATTATTTCAGAAGAAATAATTCTTATAGCTATTAGAAACTTTTGCCACTAATACGGTAACTTTCTTGAGAGATATTTAAGTTAAATTTAGAAAGAAACCAAAAAACAGAGTTCCCAAAATGAAAGGGGTAGTGTGCTACATATTTTCATGGAAACAAACTGAGCAATCTAGTTTTACTGTATCAAAAAAGTTAACAGAAAAATAGGAAGTCCAAACCTACCAAAGCTCTCTCTCTGGAATTTAAAAAAAAAACCCAAAACCAAAAAACACCCACCCCCCCCCAAAAAAAAAAAACAAAAAAAAAACCCACAAAAAAAACCAAACCACATAA
>VXAY01005478.1:20463-106223 GCA_013399855.1 Oxyruncus cristatus
AAAAAACAACCAAAAAAAAAAAACCAACAAAAAACCTACAAAGAAACTCAAACCTCATAAATTCTCTTTGCCTTGGATTCAATTAAAATACAAATAATTATGGGGAATTCTGTATCCATTCTGAACAACGTGATTTAGGAACTGGATTTGTGCAGGTGCAAGATGATGCTCACCAGCACATAACATTCTGCTCACAGAAGATTCATACAGACTTGGTATTTTGGTTTACTCCTGACACCTAGAATAATAGCTCACATCTTCTGCCAGAGATGAATGACTGCAAATGAGTGTTTAAGACACTCAACTTCATCATTGATTTCACAGGCTTTTTTTTTGCCACTCAGTCTCCTCTGCCAAACTCAAACCGCTCTCCAATTTCTGCCCCTTTTCATTTTGTTTTGCAACAGAAATACATCATCCAGTGTATGCTTCTGAATTTATAAAATATACAATAGGCAGTCAGGTTTTCACTAGCATAGCTCTGGGGAATTTTGAACCACTAAAATTTCTGCAGTAGTACAACATGCTGTGGGTTTGGAAGTGTTGCCTTTTTATTTGTTTCCTTTGTAATCAAAATATTAGTCAAAATCAGCAACACACAAATGCAGGTTATTATCAGAATGATCAAACAGAGAAATCTAGGAGATAGATAGTGAGACCTTCTGGTAGCAAGAAGTGCATTCTGCTCGTCATTTCGCATTTGTACATAACCATTATGTCTTGGATTTTGACAGTGGTTAGATTTTCCAAAACTTTCCCCTTTGGCCCAGCAGCAGCTCCTTCTGTCTTTTTCACCGGCTGAGTTGGGAGCATATTTTGGGATGTGTGTGTGTTTGCTGTCCCAGGTGATGGACTCGTGTGTGTTATATCTGTCAGCACACAAGTAGTGTCAGCAGTCTGAGGAACAGAGACCTCCTGTCCTCCTGTGCTTCATTTTATGTCTCTGTTTCTCCTGTAGCATGGACAGGCAGGTCTGAACCTGACACATGAGCCTTGTGCAGATGGGATTGCTTTTACCTTGGTAGGTGGTAACTTTTTGTGAAGAATTCCTTCTTCTTGTCTCTATGGAAGAATTTGTCTTTCTTGTCTGATTTGTTTCTTCTGTTTCTGCCTCTGAGTTGATGGTCCTGTAATGTACAGGAATTTTGCTATATTATCTTCCAACTTTTTACATGATTTTCCTGCTTGTGGAACCAACATAGGAACTAGAGGTCCTGTAGACTCCTTGTAAATCACTTTTCCATGCCCTTTTACTTAATGCAAGCTCAGTCATTGCTTCACAGGCACACAAGTAAGTCTAAAACTAATTTAGAGCACTAAGTATCACCTCTGCTTTAACGCAGCTCGTTTGAAGAATCCCCTATGAGCAGATAAGGTTTATGAAAAAAGAGCCAGCCACATCACACAGTCATAGGTGTGCAAGCTCTTGTCCCGAGTCCTCATGGAAGTATTCTACCTGGCTATGTTTCTCTTCAGCAATTTCTTCTTTATTCTATTTATTTTTGTTTCATAGTTCATAGGTTCATCCATTCCTTCTTGGGCCTCAGAGCACCCTACTTCATCTTCCTGTTTTGCTGTGCTGCAAAAAAACTCAATGTGAATGTGTCATGGTTTAGCCCATCCTTCCCAGGTACTGGGGTAGAAAATGGGTAACTCCAGGTGAAATTCTGGCTAAGTAGCCAATCAAAGACTTTTGTGACATCTCTACGGATGACATATTTAACAAACCAGAAAAGAAGATATGTGGCGCAGAAGAAATTCCAGCCTGGAGAGGAACAGAGGAAGAACAAGAGATAGCAATGTAGCCTCCAAGGTCAGTGTAGCAGGAGGTGGGAGGAGAAGCCCGGGGGGGCCGCCTCTCCCCCTCCAGCAGGGGAAAAGACTTAAAAACTAAAATCCCTGCCACCTGTGGAAGATTATTTGGAGTGAAGAAACCTTCATGCAGCCCCCCCACAACAGGGCCTGGCCTGGCCTGGCCTGGGGAGGGGAGGGCAGGGATGGCTTGAGGCCAAGGCTGAATCACCTGTAAGCCTCATGCAACAAGCTGCAGGAAGATTGCAGCCACAGAATGGTGGAGAAGCCAGTGAACTCTCCTTTGAGGGGCCGAGTCCCCTGACGACCTTGGGACTTTGTCCAAAAGCTGAGCCTAACACTAAGCCCCCTATACTGGGGGCCCGGTGCAATTTCAGACCGGGTGTGATGGCAGGATGAGCCCTTTCACTGCAGATGGGGGAGCGGTGGTGAATTGGAGTAGCCAACCGTGACCGAGAGCCACGATTGGGCATCTGACCAAAAGCAGAAAGTCAGAAGAATTCCAGAAAGCGAGAGAAGAGGCTATTTGGAGCAGCAGAGCATAGCACCGGAGAGCGTTCTTGGGTATGGACTGAGCCAAAAAACCCCAGAACCCCTGTGACCCGCGGAGGGGTGGTGACTCTTTGGAAACCCCCTGAAATTCCTTGTGGAAGGAACCTCTGTGGAGCCCTATACTCCATGGTGATGACATGGTGATACGAGTGTTCCCTCGAAGCCCATGGTAAACCCTCAGCAGCTGTAGACAAGCGGTTAGAAGTGGGAGGCAAACTCCCCTGCATTCCGATGGAGAGAGAGAAAGAGAGAAATTTTCAAGCTGCAGTGATTTGGAACTGTTACCTTAAAGACTTTTTCTTCTCCTTCTTCCTCTAGACTGTTTTTGAAGACAAGAAGGAGGGGTGGTATTTGTAAATATGTAAGTTTGTTATTATAAGAAAACTAGTTAGAGTTGTTGTATATATAAGTATTCCCTTAGTTCTTATCGTGTAGCAATAAATTTTAATATTAATCCCCATGTTAAGAGAACTGCTTTGTCTCTGCAAACTCTTCTTACCTATTAGCAAAATTTATGGGTTGATAAAAGCGTGCAGAAATCAAGGGCTAAACCATCGTCAGAATGAGAATCGGGAACCTCTTACTCAAAAAGTGGAAGGAGGGAAGAGTTGGATCTAGAAAAACTAATATAGATACTCTTAGAAACTATTATTACCAATTGTTTTAATAATCTGCCCTATTACTGACTGCTAAATAGAATGAAAATGCTAAAAGTGCACAGGAATGTTGACAGAATAGGACAGTGAGGTTGGAAGAATATACATACTTCTGAAAAACTTGCAAACTATGAAATGTTGAATCCTTTCCTGATGTTGTGAAAACTTCACTGACTGCACCAAGGCCAGGCATTTGCCCTAAATAGCAGCATATTGCTTTGAAATTATGTGGCACTGGACCATCCCTTGTAAATCTCTATAAATTCTGGGCACAGAGTTCTTACAGATACCGCTTGTAATGAACGGGTTCTGCATTCATTTTCACTCAAGGTATAATCCTCAAAAAAAAAAGGTAGTATTATATTCTTGTTGTAGTTTTAAATTAGTGACTGTTTTCCATTGGTGTGTATAGCCAGTTTAACAGAGTGTTTACAGGTTGCATTTCTGGAGGAAGAATTTCAGGTTGTTGGAACTGAGTTTGCTCTGACTTACGGGGGGATTTCTTCTGACTGCTGCATGTTGAAGATTTGAAATTTGGCACCCAAAGACTGTAATTTTCTTTATGAATATGAATTCTGTATTAACAGTCCTCAGTCTGTGTTATTTACAGAGGACAGTTTTGGTTTATTTTACTCCTTAAGCCTTTTTCCCCTCCAGCTGGAAAAAGTACTACTTGGATAACTAGTTTGAAACAAGACTTTTTTTCTCTTTTTTTACAAGAAGAAGGTAAAGGGTCATATTTGTTTCCTGAGCACTCCCTGGTCTTACTCAAGTTTTAAATCTATGGATTGTAGAACAGGCCTGTAATGGAATGATGGTTTAATAGCAAATTCCATATGGTGTCTGTACACATGAAGAATATACTTATATGTCTTTATTTCAGCTATTATCCCAAACAGCAAAAGGGATAGCAAATCTCTGCACTAATGGGTAACTCTCAAAGCCTTTTACTGCAGGATTGTCTTGGCAGAGGAAAGGTCATGGTTATGGGCTTTGACAAAGAGTTCCTGAGAGTCTCTTTTTTCTTCCAAAAGCCTGGATTTTTCTTTCGTCTTGTATCACTGTTCAAATACACTGAAGATCATTGCTGTTCAGAAGAAAATACTGAATAGGAGATGTATCCAAATGGAATAGTTATTGTTCATTCAAGTTCATGACACAGCAAGTTCTGCAAACCAGAGAAGCTGATAAACTCATTGTGCACAGCTAGCCAGGAACTAAAATAGCTGTTTCTTTGGAAATGCTGACAATTCAAGAAGGAAAATGCAATTCATAAGAACAAGACACTAAAAAATGTGGCTTCTGCTCTAAAATGAAAAATAGTCTGAAAGCATCCTTGTGGAATAAAAGCATTTTAATTTGGTAGAGTTAAGAAGTTTTTATTTTACTTAAATACTTCTACATGTTCTGTTGCAGTGCCTTGATAAAAACTTGAAGTGTAAACAAAAGCATGAACAGATAAATCATATTAAAATGAAAATCTAAACACATAATATGCAACACATACAAAATAAATACTCAGTATAAACACATAAATACATATTTATATACACTTTGCCAGTCATTGTGCTTTCTAAAACACTGTCTTCAGACTGTGGTCTCCCTCAGTGGAGATATTCGAGAACCGTCTGGATATTATTCTGGGCACTGTACCTTAGGATGACCCTGCTTGAGCAGGGAGGTTGGACCAGATAACTCACTATGGTCCTTTTCAACCTGACCTATTCTGTGGTTCTATGAGTCTTTGATTCTGTGATTTCTGTGTCTCTTTGCTGCTCTAGGTGAAGCTCCACCTGGAGTACTGTGTCCAGCTCTAGGTTCCTAGAGCCTGGCTACATCCTCTTGGCACCTTCCCTTCAAGTACTTGATGGAGTCCTCTCTCAGTTGTCTCTACTCAAGGCTGAACAAGCCCAGCTCCTTCAGCCTTTCCTCATAAGAGAGATGCTCCAGTCCCCTCACTATCTTTGTCACCACTGCTGAACCTGCTCCAGGAGCTACATGTCTCTCTTATCCTGAACTGTCCAGAACTGGACACACTCCAGATGTGGCCTCACAGGGATGAGTAAAGGGGCAGGATCGTCTCCCTCCACTGTCTGGCAGTGGTCTTCCTGATGCACCCCAGGATAACGCCTGCCTTCTTGGCCTAAAGGGCACACTGCAGTCTTATGGACAGCTTGTTGTCCACCAGGATCCCCAGGTCCTTGTCCACAGATCTGCTTTCCAGCAGCTCATCCCCCAGCCTGTGCATAAGGTTATTCCTCCCCAGGTTCAGGACCTTGCATTTGCCTTTGCTGACTTTCAGACAGTTCTTTTCTGCCCATCTCTCGAACATGTTAAGGTCCTTCTGAAGGGCTGCAGGGCACTTTGGCATATTGGCCACTCCTCCTGGCTTTGTGTCATCAAAGCAACTCTCTCAGCCTTCTGGCAGTGCTTCTTTTGGTGCAGCCCATGATGTGGTTGGCTTTCTGGGCTGCGAGAGCACATTGTTTGGTCATATTCAGTTTTTTATCCACCAGTACCCCCAAATCCTTCTCCACAGCGGCATACCACTGGGTATGAATAAATGGGTTGAAAGCTGTGATAAAAGGATTTTGGACTCTGAGACTCGGTCTCGCCCAGTGCAGGGGCACAGCTCTTTTCCTCCAAAACCATATGCAAACAAACAGCCTTCGGTTTCAAACCACACTTTCTGACCCACACCAAAACTGTTCCTACAACTTTACCAACAGCATAGACAGTCAAGGGACAGTACTTTGGCCTGTCCTTCAGGTTTTTTTTTAGGTTGCTCATACAGATGTGGTTATAGACATTCTTCTAGGAAAGAGAGGTCCAAATCTGCTTCCTGAAGCTTTCATTTTGGAAAAAACAAAGAGATCTTTCAGCAGAAAAGCTGGGAAATAAATAGCTTAAATCCATGAAGAAGAGATGTGTGAAAGGCCAGTGAAGCCTCAAGGCCTGATCTGAGCTTATCCATATAACTCGGGAAAAATATTAATGAAATATGATTTTACAATAAAGAAGTGTGAGATAGCCACAAACAGCACTCAGCCAGGGATCCAGAATTAGAGTCCCAGCCAAAACACCAGAAAGAAAAAAAATAGCTTTCAGACTACCTGCATATTCATCAGTCTTTCAGACTTAAAGTCAATTTCTGTAGAATTTACTCCTTCAGCAATGTTTAATTATGGAACAGTATTCTTTTCAGAGTATAAGGGTATGTATTAAAGCTACCTGATCAGGTTTTTAGCTCCACTGTAATAATATATACAGCCATTTTGTGACATACCCATTATCACATGTATACAGCACTCAACTGATGATTATATATGCCTCCCACTGCAGCTGTCAGTCAGTTATGACAAGTGTCCTTGCTTTAGTGTTCAGGTTTATAGTGTAGCAACCTTACTGAAAATACCCCTGTTAAGCTGATGATGGTAGGGGAGAACACACCAGCTGTATCCCATCAGATGGAAACCCTTATAACAATGCTACCCTGACATTATGGAAACCTGTGCAATTTTTCAAAGCCGTAGCCTTTTTTATTTTTTAAACCAGAGCAGAATTGATGCAAGCATGGGCACTACTGAAGTACCAGATGTATATAGAGGTGCTAGCATTCTAGGTTTTATTTTAAAAAATCATATAGGAGCTCAAGTAACCTGAATGTGCTTTGGGGATTGGTTTATACAGTAGGGCTCATAAAGTATTCGGTGGCAGATCAGATTCACCCTTACTATAATTTGTATGGAGATCAGTCCATGATTAATGATATAAGTGCAAAACTTCAAAGTATGTAGAAACTGATGTGGAAAGTCAGGCTTGCCCAGCTGGCAAACAGGGTAGATAAGAGTGTGGGATTGTGACAGAATATGAAAAAAAATACTGTTGGTGTGTATTTTTATGGTGAAAGATATTTTCTTACATCACACAGAAAGCAAATGTGGATCAAGTAGCTAGTGTAAGGAAAAGGATAGAATGAAAAGCAAAAGTAGGAATCAAACAGCAATAAGGAAGAGTAAGAAACGGGTCTGTGATTATATTTCAGTGATATTTTGTATTCTCTTAAATAAATGTTATTGTGCAATGCTAAATTCAAATTCCTTTAATCTCCTTTCCTCATTTAAGGCATATAAGATTCAAAGTTGAGATCATAGTTACTTTTAGTTCTACATACAGCCTTATGTACTTTAGCCACTCAACAAGATGATCTTTCCTTTCTCTCATGACTATATGGATTAGTCAGTGCCTAAAGTTACAGGTGGGAGGAACCTGGCCAATGTGTTTAAGTACAGAGTCCCAAGTATCACTCTGAGGCTGGAGAACAAAAGCTGTGCAGTATTTTGCTTTTTCATTTTGAAGCAGAGGGCATTCAGTACTTTACGGAAGGAACTACTTTGTAAAAACAGCCGTGGGTCACATATATTCTAAATTCATCCACACCAATGTTGTCCTTGCTTGCCTTAAGGATTCCCCTTAAGGTAATCCTCTTATGTGTTTAGTAAAGTGTAACTATACTTCTGATATTTCTGATACATTTTTTTGATATTTACTTTTCTTTCAAAGGTAGTTTTTAAATACAGGTGAATGCAGTGGTTTGATTTTTGTATCAACCAATACTACATTGTGACCCTGCTGAAACAGAAACCTGCTCCAGTGGAGTCAGAGAATTGAAGGTGACCTGCTGGAATAGCACTGCTTTCCAGCATTTGGAGAGGATCCAGGCTGGTGGTGCATGCATCAAACCACACAAGTACCTGCACAGAACTAATGCACCAGACACAGGGCATTTCTAGCTCAGAGTGAGAGTAAAGGCAGTTGGAAATGTGGAGAAATGGAAAATGTAGCTGAGAGAGAAAGAGACCTTCCCAGCAGTCTACTACACTATCAGAGATATGTTGAGAAGTCTACAGAAGAAACATACCTGCCAAAGGTTCAGCTTATAACTAACAGGTTAGGCAGGAGGATTGATGGGTAGAAAAGAGTATTAGTTTGCCAGATCATTAGGCTTAATCTTGAACATAAAATCGTTCAAAGAGTTTATTTGAATCTTCTTCTGGTTAGCCTGAACTTATCTCCTTGTGGGTGGGGGTGGGGTGAGGGGAGGAGAGGGAAGAAAAAAAATCTGTTTTGATTTTAAAATTTCTGACCTTTGTCAATCATTGCTTAAATGCCTCAAAGACTAATTGTCATCATAATTTGAAATGTGCACCCTGCTTGAGTTCTGAGTTTGTTGAACTTCAGCTTCCAGCCTTTGGCTGTTGTTACTCGACCTTTCTTTTAGATTGCAATCAAGCCTACTTTAAGCTTCTCTTTGAGAAGCAAAATAGATTTTGCTCCTGTCATGTTTCATTCTACAGGACAATTTCCAATCATTTAATCATGCTGGCTCTCTTCACTAGCAACTATTGTTTCTGCCTTTGAACTGCAAGTATTGCAACCACCCACAATGTTCTACAAGCCCTTTCCCTGCTGTAGTTCAGAACAGCAGTAAAAACGCCTCTCTGCTTCCACTCCACATCCCTCAGTTTATGCAGTCTCCAGACTAAATCACTTTTGTTTCCTGCATTTTTCAGAGATGTCACATTCACCTGATAGCCAAACAAATCTTTTCTTAAGTCTCTATTCCCAGAAGAGAAACCTGTATCTACTCTTTGAAAGGTATTTAAATTGATGTTTTGTCTTATATGTACCATTTTCACTTCTGCTGTGATTAGAGAGATACTGTTACATTTTCCCATCATACCTGGAGACATTTGTTCTGCTTCAATAAGCAGTTGTTCTTATGATCCGTGACAAATTCATTTTCTTGACTGTCGTGGAGACAGTCAAGACTCCCACAGAAGTCAAGGGTGGAGCACTTTAATCATTTGTCTGAAAAGTTTTGGGAAAGTAACTGCAACTTCTGTGTCTCCTTCCTCATCTGCCTCCTCCCTCATCTCCCTGCTTCTCTTTAAAGTCACCATATTCAGAGCTCTGGTCTGTTCCATTAGTGCTGAGACTGATTAAGCTGGATTCCCTAGGCTATCTTTAGCAAACGACTATCAAACTTCCTCAAAAAAACCAAAAAACAAAACATCCAAAGTTTGACTACCGTTTTGGAAAAAGCTCTGTGGACCATCCTGTGAGGTGTCACCATAGTCTGTCATATTTATGAACAGAAAGCTGATTACACTTTGAATATTAACCATTTTCTCCCCTGTTTTGTACATTACCTTTTTTCGAAAGCAAAGAAATCTCTGCATATGTCATATAATGATTTGTTATTAAATGCCATTATCTGGCAGATAAACTTCTTTTGTATCTCTTGTACAGCCAAGTGGTGCATTATCAGCTGCTGGTTGAGCAACACAGTCATAGGTCACAATCACTACTTCAGCTGTCCAGAGACTTTGTAAATCCTCTCTCTCTGGAAGAAGATTTTGGGTCTATTATATTCCTTTTGAGATTATGGAAGACAGAAAAAAAATTTGAAAGGGTATATTTAAGTCACCCTGAGAAACAATGACCAGAACATTTAAAGTGTGCTATTTTCACATCTACCCAATACTTTTTTTTCTCCTACTCCAGAAAAGCACGGGTACTAAGATCCAGTTATTGAGAGGCGCCTCTCAAAGAGAGGTGTCTCTTTTGCCAAATTAATGTGCAAAAGAGACCATATGCCAAAGTCAAGAGTATGGATTTTATTTAACAATGAATTTGAACTGGAGAGATAGAAAGAAATGGAAAAGAGAGGAGAGAGAGAGATCAAACAGAAGATAGTCACACCTGGGTATCCAGTGAATCCCACTGGTCCTTCTTCAGCTTGGGCTTCTCGGTAGTGGGGGTACCAAGCTCAAAACTTTTCACCATTTAAATATTTTAGCAATCGAAGAAATTAATGCTCATTGGCTACATAGTTCTCTTCGGCTATTGGTTAAATGATTCCCTTGCCTCTAATGGTAATTAGTCCACATGCTCAGTCTTTCTTTTCTTTTGAGTTGGTGGGTTTCTTGGGTCAGTGGTCCATGAGTCAGTGGTCACAATCTCCCTCTGTCGGAGTTACCTTTTGCCCAGTCAGAACTGCACAGTTGCTGAGTTGGCTGTCCTTGTGGCCCATAATTCTGCATCCTTTCTGTCCATTATCAGAGATATATTCTTTTACCCCAGCTTTGGTAACCTCCCTTAGGTCTGAGATAACACTCAGACAACAATACCACCTTTATCTGATCTCAAGTTCCTGCTGTGGTGGCTTAACTTACAGTCCAAGTTTCAGGTATTCATAGAGGCATATTTGGGAGCGAGACTTCAGTGGTCATTGATGGTCACAGATGCCATCTGTCCCATAACTTGGGGTGATTGTTGTTTGACCAGTTATATGTATACAGCAGTTGCTTCTTTACACAGTTTGCCGCAGTGGTAATTTTCGTCTGGATGAATTACCCAGGATATGCTAACCGGATTTTGCCTCTACCAGGCCTGGAGTTTCTGCCGTCCTGTTGCTCCCTTCTGTGCTTATCTCAAACAGCAGTCCTTCTGTGGCCTTAACAGTGTTTGAGACAGGCAACTGTGCTCTTTAAGTCCTTACAACATGTTCCTTACCGAAGCAAAAACAAGGCCATATCTCAGTAAGAGAGCACCCAAATTGCATTAACCACAGTTAACTACCCTGATTTAGCCCATCTGGAGATTTCATCCATAATGACATGGTTGAGTATTTCCATTTTACTGAGAGTTGGTGTATATTTGTATTTGGGCACGTGGGCATCCATTACAGGGTATAGATGTTTACAGGGGGGTTTGTTGTGTGGATGCTGGCATGCAAAAAGTAAGTGGGGCAAAATATGTTACGATCATATATGGATAGCTGAACTGGCTAAGTAGATTTCCTCCAAATTTATGTTCTCAAATTACCTATGAGCAAAACCCACAAGTACTGGCAGTGTCAGCACAAGGGTAATTTAGACAAGAGAAAGTTATAAGCTACTGCAAATTAGAGCCTTGACAAAGAGTACCTCTACTATGAGAGAAGTTCAATTTCACCTAGCTTTGGCATGGAGTTTTTAAGGGAGAATTTACCTTTAGAACTGACTTAAAAGGTTAAGGAAAAAAAAAAAAGAATAGAAGAGAGAATAAATATAAATGCTGATAATAATTGAAATCAGAAAGAATGCCAATAATTTAGATTTTAATAATTTTCAAAGTAGAATCTGACAAGGAAACATCTGGGAAGAATGTTTACTAGAAGCCACATTTGCAAGGATGGCCTTTACTACTGGATCACATTAAATCAATTAGTGTTACAGTTAACTAGATATTTGTAAATCCAGAGGCAATTTGGTTCATGTGTAAAGGGAGTGCACCCCATGAATAAGAGGTTTTCATCTTTATTTTATAAACTTGAAATACAGCAGAACCATCACATGTATCATGAGATTTGTTTTTTTCTTATTATACCAGCTTCTGAATGCAATCTTTTTCTAAAAAGCCACACTGAATATTAATGCTATGTTTAATTATGATCCACGGATCCTAAGCAGTACTGATGTTCCTTCACAAAAAATTGCTATGAAGAAATATTTATTGGTTTGATCATTTTCTGCTTATGTTTTGTCACTCTTGCTGTTGCCAAATTACAGCTTTTGTTATTTTTATTTTGACAATGAATGTGTGCTATTAACCCACGATAAGAATGCAGCAGACAAGAGAGGAACTATATTGTTGTTTTAGCATCACTTTTAAATAACAAAAATAGCCTACTGTGCTAAATTGCCCAGTGTTGAGGCATTGTAAAATTGGGGGTAGAGCACACTACATGCATATTCTTCTTTTCTTAACTTTGTATGGCATTTGATCCAAAGTTTATAGAAATCTGTGCAAACGTTTCCACTGACTTCCACTAAATTTTGATTCATGGTCACGTTGCTAGTAAAGGTCTAGCCCCAGATCTTCCAACACTCATGGAGAATGTGATTTGTAGCATATATAAAGAGCAGCCACAATTTAGGACTTCCTGCCCTGTCATCTGACCTGCCACAGCTAATGATGGAAAAAGACATGGCAAAACAGAGCACTGAATGGTGAACACTGGATAGATGACTCTTCTCTGTGGTCTCTGTTTGCATGGTTTGTTCTTCACATGTGAGTCTTATTTATTCACTAACAGTAAATCAGCCTTCATATAACACATCCCAAGAAAAAACCCTCTGAGTCAGGCTCCAGACATTCTCTCAACCCAATGGTCTGCACAATCTATCCATACCTCCAAGATGACCTGTCAGTTACAGATAGTACTATTCAGCTGCACATCACTGATCTTCATCAGCAGAGCGCATTTTTCACAACCAAGCGTCTTTTGTTTTTATTGGGAATACACATCCTATCACTCAGCCCTGGAGCTTCTCCTTTTTCCTTTTCCTTTCCATTTTCCCATTACCTTTCCATTTTAACCTTTTGATTAATTGCAGAACAGTCCAGGCATGGTGGCAAACAGTATGAAATCTGGGGATACTGGGGCAGAAAGGGTGGATAGCAACAGTCAGACTCCAGTCACAGAGTCTGGCTATTATCAGTGTCTGTGTCAGTGAGATTTTATGAATAACAAGTTTGAAAAAGCATATGTGGGAACTAGGTTTGTTGAGGTTCTGTACACACTTGAGTTAAGCAAAAATGAAATATCTGTGCCCATGAGGGCAGTTATGATTAGAAGAGGAAGACGTAATATAAAGTTACAAATGCCAGGTACATATACGCCATAATAAATAAACATTCTGATTTCTCAGTGGTTTGGAAAGCTACTTTTTGCGGGTCATTTACCATTGTCTTAACATTCCTCAGATTTGCTGTAGTAATTTTTTACTTTAAGATTTCCCTGAATGTTTTTAGGCATGTTTATATCTCAGTTTAATGCTTTAGTCAGTATCTAATGCTAAGCAGAATATAATATTTATTATGAAAAGCCCATTGAAGAGAGCTTTTATAAAGTATTGGAATTAATAGATTATTTTGATTAACGTTAAATTACATGAGTAATTAATGAGGGCTTCTCTATAAACCAAAACCATGAAATGCCAAATTCATAGCATCTGCCCAAGGCTCCAAAAACTACATTGGCTTTTCCATCTTCTGTGCCTGTTCTGTTCCCAGGTCCACATTGGATTCCTCACTGTGGACCCCCTTTGAGAGTGGTCCCACAAAAAAAAGCTGGAAAAATCTCCAGAAGGAGCCTGGGGAAAAGTTTTTGTTATCTTGGCTTTGCCTCTTTCTGCTTCATCCTGCTGAAGACTCCTAACAAGGTGGAAAGGACATGGTGAGAATTGCTGCAGTATCCATAATAAGTCCTCCTTTGTGTGACTAGTTTCCATCTTGGACTCGGGCAGTTGGTAGAATAGACACCTGCTCATTTCCTCCTTTTTATTTTTCCCCATGTATCTGTCTGACCACACCTCTGTGTGTTCTCTAGTCTCCCAAAATCAAGGCAAGAGCAGGTTCCATGAAGCACCTACCTGATAAGGTCTATAGATAAATTCCTATTACAGAGCTGTAAGAAGAGTACATTATGTTTCAGGGATAATGACAAAAATGTCTGTTTCTTCTGTTGAGGATGACAAGGTAAATGTAAAGGTGAAAGAAGACTGTAACTACCAGACTCCAGTCGAGATGCATTCATTTTATGGCATTTTCTTGCAGTTTCACCTGTTCAACCAATAAATTATATGGGGGAGAATTGCCTTCCCAAAGGTTGACATGGGACATACGGCTCCCTCTTGTTTGCACACCATGTTGCTTTCAGACCCATGGTGTCTATCTGCAACTGCTCTTTGCAGTTGGCCTTGTGTATGAGGGAGATGGAAATGGAGAAAGTAGGACTTCAGAAGGTGTGTACCCCAGCTCCAATCTGGAATAGCTCCTGTGGCATCACTGAAAGACTTTGTCTTTCAAGCAGCAGAGACCAAATTTCCCTTGATGCCTCACCACCTGTCCTTAACAGTGTATAAATGTGCTAGAAATACTTCTCTGTGACTCATGTATGTCTGTACGGGATGAAGATTAAGGGGAAGGATGAATGTGTCTGCAAACAACTATAAAACCAAAATAGCTCTTTTTGCAGCCTTGATTTTACTATTTTACTTTTTAAAGTCAGTGTTCAGTGCACTGCTTAGGCTTATTTGTTAAAATTAGTCAATTCCTGTCTAAGTCAAGTCCTTTTTCCTGTGCTAAAACTTGTTAGCATTTAGCAGAGAAGGGAAAAATGCCAGCTAGACACTAATAGCCTTCATTAGCAATTAATTGTAAGTAATAGTTCTGAATCTAAATCATCATCAGAAACTAATGAATTCATCCATGTCATGAATGACAATGACTAATGAATATGGTCTGTACATAACTAAACAGTGCAAAGTATCTCATCAAGCAAAAGAATGAATACTGTGAAATCCTGAGTCTGACTGTGCTCCCACTGAAGTTAATCAAGAGGCTCCTGATTCCCCCTTCAGGAAGGTGAAGTATGGCAGTATCTTCTGTCACTGAAGAGACATAGTTTTTTTATAGCTTTGACACAGTCTTTTGTGACAGATAAAAGACAAAGAAAAGGGTGTTTATTCAGAGAATGCCGACAAAGAGCTGAGACTATCAAAAATGTCTAAGAGGTTTAGGCACTGGATTCTAGAAACTTGACTAGACACCATTAAAGTAGCATTACAGAGACAGAGTGAAACATTCACCTGATCATTAAGCTATCAATCTTAGGGTACTAATTAAGCAATACCAGTAAAAAAATAATGCCCATTAGTTGGAAAAGCAAGCACTTGTTGTTTACGTGGGTCTTTCTATAGTTGTAATAATTTCAGTTTGTTGTTTCCAACTGACAGATTTTTTAAGAGATAGCATAATAATAGCACAGTCGGTTACTAATGTTTGGATACCGTGGCACATCTCGAGAGGCAGAATCAGGAAGAACAGATTTTCTCTTTCCTGAAATTCTAGCAATTGGCAAAATAGGTATCATCTCATTGCTGTTTTGCTATTGATCTGATGGGATTGCGAGGGAAGACACTTGGCCTAGGGAATTAAGATTCTGTCTCTACTTCTGAGGGAGTGAAAATGTCTTTTCTTTTGTGTTTCTTTCATTTGTCACTTTCTGCTGTGCACATGCAGTGTGTAGGCACATAAAGACCAGTGGCAAATTCCAGTTGTGACTTAGCATCACATTCCTGGTCTGTTGTTGTCAGGATATGAAAGATCATGGCCTTCTAGGGAATAAATTTATAGCTATTCTCAGTGCTATCTAAATGCTGTGTTTTCGCTGGATCAGTCTTAGAGATCATCTTAAAGTTTTATCATGGAGCTGAAAGATAAGGCAATGGAAGAAGTAGCACTGGTGGCATTTTTAAGTAGGATGTTTTGCCTGCAGCTGATCTTATTATTGCAAAAGTGCTACCAGAACTCTACTGTACCTTGCCCCAGGACCAACAAGAGCAAATTAGCATAACTCCATTGATCAACAGTGATATGCACTGGCCCCAGAATAGAGCCTAAACAGCCCATATTGTTAATGAAAACACACAAGAAGCACAGCACTAACTAGAGGTTGAAATAGAGGTAGGAATGGGCAGGTGCTGCTGCAGTTTCATATTTATGAAACTTAATCCTTTTGCTCTGAATAAAGAGTTTCTTTCAGACACAATCACTTTTGATCAACATTACATTTTCAGTTCCATCTGAACTTCAGAAGCAGACCCACTCTGAGTTCGTGGAATTCCAGTTCAGCTTTGCTCCCACTTTTTCTTGTCTGTGGCAGGTACCCCAACCTTGAAAGCTTTTTCTTCTGTGAAGGCAAGAGGAGTCTTCCAGGCATGCAGATTTCAGACTAGATCCTTTCCGAATTCTGTACTTTAGTCATTGAGGTGCTCTTCCTATTCTTGATTTTCATGGGAAATGCTCTCTGCCATTGTTATTTCTACCATATCAAAGTCCATGTGGCATTGTGGCACGACATTACAGCAGTGTCTTGGCCCTGAGATGTCCCTTTACCAGGGTCAGTCAAAGATTAAGGGAAGCCAAAAGAAGACAATGAGTATAGGATTTTGTTTTTAGTAAAAACCCAGAGAGGGTATAAATGTGGAATGGTGGAAGCTTTGCAGAAAAACTCAGAAAGTTTGTGCTGTTGACAAGCATGACATGAAGGAAAACATAGAGGTGATAATATACCCTCTGCTTTAACTATACAAACACTATGTACTTGGACTACAAATATTTTGAAATTCTTCTGTTTTTTGTAAAACAGTAACTCATAAACTTTCAGTGTTTCAGCCCATCCCACCTCCAGAACTGATCCTCTGGCTGCTCTCCTGTTAAGCACCACGATCAAGCATCTCTCTGCTTCTCCAGTTGACCTCTTCAATATTTTCCCTTTATTTTCTGGCTTGC
This sequence comes from Oxyruncus cristatus, assembly GCA_013399855.1. Classification (NCBI taxonomy): domain Eukaryota; kingdom Metazoa; phylum Chordata; class Aves; order Passeriformes; family Cotingidae; genus Oxyruncus; species Oxyruncus cristatus. Next base: position 36,888 of record VXAY01005478.1, read on the forward strand.
TGGTGCCTGTACTAAGGGAGAAGCTGCTCTTGAATATTGTTGCAGTGTTATTACAGGATCCTGAGCTTCCACAGAGCAGTGCCCTATCCTCCACAACCCTGTCAGTTAATGTTTCCCAGATTATTTCTTGCTCTCTGATTTTCACTCCTCCCGTTTTTGAGAAGACCTGATCCACATAGCTCTTACAAAAAAAATCTTTCCAAATTTTTTCTGAAGTAGCAGTACTCTTTTCCCTTGTTTTTCTGTGGTCCAAATTCTGAGCTTAACTTTTAAGGTGACTTATTAACCACAGGTTTTTTTTTCTTTCCCCTATTTTATTTCAATTGTTTGTTTAGCTGACATTTTAATAGCCAGCAATTTGTTCTGAAGGAGTTCTAATGTTGGATTTATTGTAAAATGTGTGGTGGGAACAATTAAAAACTTTAAAATTTCAAACATACATAATTTTCTACATATTTTACATCAGGTACTGTCTGCAATTTTCCTTGGGAAAAAAAGCATTTTCTGCATCGAGGACACTATCCAGAATTTTGAAGGAGAAAGAGATTTATGAAGGATACAAGACTTTGAAGTAGTCAACTCCTTTCCAAGGCAAATCAGCCTAGTGAAATCCAAATGCTTACTTTATATCTCAAGATAATCTATCTATTACTGTGAATTTTTAATCCCATTCTGTGATAGAGATTGTATATAAAATTCATTTCAAATATGGATGAAAAAAGCCCTGTCATCAAAATGAATCTCTGCTCTTAATTTTGTATGGGAAGCACAGAAGGATTAGATTCCTTTACACATACTGTGACTGATATGAGGTTCAACAAGGCCAAGTGCCAGATCCTTTACTTGGGTCATAACAACCCCATGCAGTGCTACAGTTTTGGGAATCAGTGGCCAAAAAGCTGCTCAGCAGAAAAGGAACCTAGGGGTGCTGGTTGACAGCCAGATGAACATGAGCCAGCAGTGTGCCCGGCTGGCCAAGAATGCCAATGGCATCATGACTTGTATGTGAAATGGTGTGGCCAGCAGGACTGGGGCAGTGATTGTCCCTCTGTACTCAGTATTGGTGAGGCAGCACCTCCAATCCTGTGCTCAGGTTTGGGCCCCTCGCTACAAGAAGGACATTGAGATGCTGGACCATATCCAGAGAAGGGCAACAGAGCTGGTGAAGGGACTGGAGCATAAGCTCTGTGGGGAGTGGCTGAGGGAGCTGGGGTTGTTTCCTCTGGATAAAATGAGGCTCGGGGTGAACCTTATCGCTTTCTCTACAACCACCTGGAAGGAGGTTGGTACAACTGGAGACCAGGAGAGGTTTAGACTGGATATTAGGAAAAATTTATTCACTGAAATGGTTGTCAACCACTGGAACAGGCTACCCAGGAATCATCACCCCGGAGATATTTAAAAGATATGTAGATGTGGCACTTGGGAATGTGGTTTAATGATGGATTTGGAAATGCTGGGTTAATGATATGATTCAATGATCTAGGAGGTCTTTTCCAACCTAAACAATTCTATGATTCTATGGTGTTCTTGAAGGACTAAGTTACTTTTTACTGGGCATTCCAATCACAGGGGTTGTTTTGGATTTCTCTGAGAACAGCAACATTTTAAAGTCTTTACTGTGGCTGTTAGCATGCTGGAGGCATATAAATAACTCATAATATTTTCCTACCCCATAAGTTTTGAATTGAAGAGACAGACTTAATTTCCTATATGTACCAAGAATAGAAAATTTGGATGGTTTCTTTTTGCCTTCACAAACTCAACACCTTTTTTGTTTCATACAAAATATGAAAAACTAATTTCACAGAATTAACTTGAAAATCCTTTTCTGAATAATTCATTCTGGAACATCTGGCTGACTCATAGAGGTTTTGCTGCCACAAGAAACTTCCAGGTCTAAATTGCTCTAAATGTATCTGCATTTCCTTTGATTATTTATAGGATGGACAGATTTCACACTGGTTTGTGCAAAACTAAAGTAGCTGTGCAAATAAAATTTACTCAGAATATGCTTAATGTTGTGTGAACTACAAGTTTTCTTCTACTGAAAGCGTGATTTTTGCTGTCATTGAACTTTGGGAGTGAGGAATTATTTTCTTCTTATCACTTAAGCTGCTATCCAAATTAGGCCATTTGCAAACCCCTTTCTAACATTTATTTGATTTGAAATGTTAATTTCCACTCTGATACCACACAAGCATTTTGTAATTCTTGTGCAGAAGCAAAATAAATTATGGTTTCAGCTGATTAAGCCGAGAAATGTAAGAGATGCTAAAAGTACAGTTTGATATAATTTGATAAGCAAATCAATTTACCATATGAAGAGATATCTCCCCAGATCTGCATTCTGAAACTGTGTTACGTAGTCTTTAAAAATGCCTACACAGAAGCACCCAAAACAGCTTACTGCCTGACATTTGAAATCTCATGCATTTCTTGGTGTCGTCTGTTGGTTGAAAACTGTGTTTGCTGCTCTCAGAGTAGATGTCTCTGCTCCAAATCATACATGCCTGCTGCTCATGGAACTGCAGGAGTTATAGTTTCAACCAATTAAAGCCTTGTCAAGGGAATGTGAAGTATGAAGGTGACAGTTACTATATATTAACATTGGCTTTTTTACTTCCCTCATGAATTAATTGGTATTAGCTGCAGTATCAGCTTCTAATTATCACATATTTATTATAGCACTGTGGGCTGGAACGTGGTGGTCACAGGGGCGTAGCTTCTAAGCTGGCTTGCAAAATGCAGCAGCTCGATAGTGAGTTGAACTGAGCAACACACTCCCTCTTGAAAATCCAAAACCTTAAAAAGGGCAGACCATGCAAAAAGTCACCTAGAAACAACAGGGAAGCTGGGCAAGATAGGGAGCAGGAAAAGTCTCGAGCAACTAACCAGGAGGTTAAACAACCATTGGAGGCAGTGGCAGCTGACCCTTCCCACTTGTATATGGAGTCAAAAAAAGCCAAATCCAGCCTGTAGCCAGCATATCCTGCCCTTTTGAGTGGCTGTGTCTTCTTCTGAAACACTCACTAGCTGTAACACAAAAATGAAATTCCCAGCGTGGAAAATAGACACCAGCAAATGCTTTTGTTTATGAGGAGTCGCATAAGTATGTTTATAAAGAGAAATAGGTCAGAGGAGATGCAGCACATAAAACTTCAGAAGCCCTATTACAGAAATCATCATGCAAAGCACTATCTAGACTTCAGAAAATGATCATGAAATTGTAAAAATCCTCATTAAACTGAAATACTGTCCCAGTATAGAGCTTCTTATATCAGACATGCTTTTAGGAGTGCTGATAAACACTGAAAGGAAGAAGCTGCAGGAAGAAGGGTTTGAAGTAAATGTGATTTAAGTGCTACCTATTACTGTTACAAAATTTGACAAGTTTGAGCAAGAAATGTAAAATGACCCAACTTCACAGCAGCTTGAAAGAATTATCTTAAACTGAGGCTAACAAGAAATAGCCTGAGCACCACAGATAATACAAAAGGCCTTGGGATTATAGAGATGAAATAGTTTCATGTGACGGGATTTTTTACTAGAAAAAAAATCATCACAATATAATATCATAAAAGGTCAGTAATGTGGCACAAAATCCACACTGGATGTTGAATAGAGCAGAGCTCACATTGTCTGGTGCTGGCCACATAAAGGAGCCTGAACAGAAGTCTGTCCAGGCACAAGCAGTAACGATGGAGATAAGGCACCAAATTACAGTACACTCAGGGAAAACACATCAGAGAGGCAATGACACCATGTTTAATTCCTAATTGCCCTGAGGCCATGATGGTACAGTCTGAATTAAAAACTTTGCATCTTGAATACTTGAATCCATGGTAAGGGAGTCTAACACCCGTTACATAATTTTTTTTCTGAGCTAATCAGTTTCAGAGGTGAGCAGACAAATAAAAAAAATCTTTACTTTCAGCTCTTGAGCTAAATAAACTAAAGGTAAGCAGACCTGAAATCATGGCAAAAGAGCCCTATGTCAGGCAGTGGGAATAAAGGGTGTGAATAACACCCTCTGGAAGTGTGTTGAATCACACAATCGCCAGCAGATATCAGCAGCACAAATCAAGCACAGAGCTTGTCATGCCCCTTCAAGGGGCATGGAAGGACACTGAAGCAAAACCAAGGGGAGGCTGCAAGCCCCTTTCTGTAAGCAAACAGAAAGTTTAGCAATGCTCCTGTTGTCACACACCCACTAGCTGGACAGGAGCCAGCCATACTGAAGAAATTATGTGCTTGCTGGTGGTAAAGGGGAGCTGAGTGCAAGTTAGCAAGTGCACAGTTGGAGACAGTGCATGTTTCGGACTGCTTGGACTGAGGTCTTCTCAATGTCGGTAGCACAAGCCAGAACGCAGTTTTGTCAGGAGTCTTAGTGTGTGGCTTCCTGTGACTCAGTCCTGGTGCTCAGCCTGTCCACACTGGCATAGCATGTGCTTAGAGGCACAGAAAGTGAAGGATAACCAGCAGTTTTTAACTGAGCTCAGGAAAAGTCCCTGAGCAATCACAAGTAAGGCTGCTCAGACAATTATTTCTGTTAGCACAGGTTTCAGTAATGCTCCCAAGTTCTCACATGGTACACCAGGTTGCACCAGTTGCAAGTGCAACTGCTTGCACCAGTGCTTTCCCTGTGGCACTGGTTGCAGGTGCAGCTCTGCGGAATGCTGGTGTAAGTCAGACTGGGATAAGAAACTGAATAGCCCCCCTGTAATCAAACAGGAAACAGTCAGCGACCTGCTGAGCCACTTGGATCCTCACAAGTCCATGGGACTAGATGGGATCCACCCTAGGGTGATGAGGGAGCTGGCAGAAGAGCTCTCCATCATTTACCAACAGTCCTGGCTCACTGGGGAGGTCCCAGATGATTGCAAGTTGGCAAATGTCACGCCAATCCACAGAAAGGGCTGGAAGGAGGACCCGGGAAACTACAGACCTGTCAGCCTGACCTCAGTGCCTGGCAAGGTTATGGAGCAGATCATGTTAAGTGCAATCACACAGCACCTACAGGATGGACAAGGGATCAGACCCAGCCAGCATGGGTTTAGGAAGGGCAGGTCCTGTCTGACCAACCTGATCTCCTTCTATGATCGGGTGACCCACCTGGTGGATGAGGGGAAGGCTGTGGGTTGGTCTATCTGGACTTCAACAAAGCCTTTGACACCGTCTCCCACAGCACACTCCTGGAAAAGCTGCAGCCCACGGCTTGGACAGGGGCACTCTGTGCTGGGTTAGGAACTGGCTGGAGGGCCGGGCCCAGAGAGTGGTGGTGAACGGGGCTGCATCCAGTTGGCGGCCGGTCACTAGTGGTGTCCCCCAGGGATCAGTGTTGGGCCCAGTTCTGTTTAATATCTTTATTGATGATTTAGATGAAGGGATAGAGTGCACCATTAGTAAATTTGCAGATGACACCAAGCTGGGGGGGAGTGTCGATCAGCTGGAAGGCAGGAGAGCTCTGCAGAGGGACCTGGACAGACTGGAGAGCTGGGCTGATTCCAACGGGATGAGGTTCAACAAGGCCAAGTGCCGGGTCCTGCACTTTGGCCACAACAACCCCCTGCAGCGCTACAGGCTGGGCACAGAGTGGCTGGAGAGCAGCCAGGCAGAAAGGGATCTGGGGGTGCTGATTGACAGGAAGCTGAACATGAGCCAGCAGTGTGCCCAGGTGGCCAAGAAGGCCAATGGCATCCTGGCCTGGATCAGGAACAGTGTGGCCAGCAGGAACAGGGAGGTGATTCTGCCCCTGTACTCGGCGCTGGTGAGGCCACACCTGGAGTGCTGTGTCCAGTTCTGGGCCCCTCAGCTCAGGAAGGATATTGAGGTGCTGGAGCAGGTCCAGAGAAGAGCAACCAGGCTGGTGAAGGGACTTGAGCACAAGTCCTGTGAGGAGAGGCTGAAGGAGCTGGGGTTGTTTAGCCTGGAGAAGAGAAGGCTCAGGGGAGACCTCATCGCTCTCTACAACTACCTGAGAGGAGGTTGTAGCCAGGTGGGGGTTGGTCTCTTCTCCCAGGTCACCAGCAGTCATACAAGAGGGCATGGCCTTAAGCTGTGCCAGGGGAGGTTTAGGTTAGATATCAGAAAGAAATTCTTTACAGAGAGAGTAATCAGCCATTGGAATGGGCTGCTCAGGGAAGTGGTGGATTCTCCGTCCCTGGAGGTTTTCAAGAGGAGGCTGGACGTGGCACTTAGTGCCATAGTCTAGTAACTGCGGTGGTGTTGGATCAAGGGTTGGACTTGATGATCTCAGAGGTCCTTTCCAACCTGTCTGATTCTATGATTCTATGATTCCACGATTCTCCTAAAAATTAAAAACCACCTCCTTGACTATTCGGCTGCCGGGATCCCATTTAGTACACTGACATCATTGTAACTAATGATTTCATTACAGATTAAATCCAAAGTTTGAGCTATGAAAAGTCCTTGAAACAAGCATAGAAATATTAGGAATATAGGGATTCAGAAATCTCATTAAACTTATAAGTCAGATTACTTTATTAATTCATATTCACTAGATCTGATTTATATTATTAATTTAAATGAAATAAACTTCCCTACATGCTTAGTTTCGTTATCCCATTTATCCATATCATTCCATTTGGCTTTCCTTTTTGATAGGATAAACCTTTTGAGATTGACTAGATTTTCCATAATGATGTTCATATCTGTTACTTACATAGTTATACCTAGTGCATAACCCAGCACCAAGTCTCAGTGGTTGACGTGATCACCTTCAGTGCCCCGTACCTGACATTTGAGAACAGCAGCATGTCATTCATTATGACATTGCCTCATCACCCCCTTTCCCAAGGTCCTTCTAAAATTCTTCGAATCTGTTTCTGGTCTTGACTAATTCAAGTTGCTTCATACATCTTCATATATCTTCATATATCTTCATATATCACTTCAGGGTCCTGGTGCTTGGAGAAGGATGAGTGTATACTTTTATATTCTTTCTAAGCATCCACTCCTGGCCACTATTGAAGTATCAGGCTAAAAAGACCTTTTGTCTAACAAGTGCTGCTATTCTTATAGCCACTCATCATAACCATTATCCTCAGTCATTAACTGTTTCACCACATAAAGTAGGTGACACACTGAGAGTATGTGCCCTCAAGGGGCTGCTTGGGAATCTAAATGGTACATCTGTCACTCAGCAGAAGCTGCTTGTGTGAGCAAGTGCATAGAAAGCACAGGGCCATCTCACTTGCTATCAGGCCATGCTCAGGAGATCAGGTTTGCTGAATTTGAACTCCACAGCAAAACTGAGGGGACGCAAAGCAGTGTTTGAAAACAGGAAGGATACACCCGTCGTGAAAAATGTCACTCACGGAGCTCCAGTTTAGGCAATATTTTGGTTACAATATTGCCCAGAAGACTGGCTGATAGAGAAAGATATTCTTTTCAGAGTTGTTCAGCTTGTATCTGGAAAGAAATTCACAGGCAAGAAATATTTTGATGATTTGATTTTGAGTGGAGGAACTACATCTCTACTATGTGCCATCTGTACCATTTTGTCCTGCATTTCTGTCTGTGCTATCTGCAGACAATCTTTGAAAAAGCAAGGTGATTGCTATATTCTTCTAGTTAAGAAAATTGTTCCAAGCTTTTAAAATAAAACTGTTCCTCACTCATAAGTAATTATTTTTTGTGTGAAACTAATTAATGTTAGTTTTGTGTACCCTTCGTCTTTATAATAGTGGCTATGAAAATGTTTAATATTCCCCAAAGGTTTTTCATCCGGTCATTATTTGATTAATTATCAATTATTTATTAAGCAATTCTTTGCTTACAAATGTAGTTGTTCTGTTGAGTTCCAGACCTGAATTATCCACAGTTTTTACTACAAGGTGATGAAAATACAATATTCCACACACTTGCCTTCCAGGAAGAGCTGAAAACACTTCATGATAACAATAATCTTGGCTCACATTAATCATGATGGAAATCAGAAAGAGCAGTGTGGTAAGGGAAAGGGAAGAAACACTCTGGATAATTCTATTCTTGGAATGTGCTTTTTAATGATTTATTAAAAGCATGCCTTTGAGTCTTGAAAAATGGATAATCAAATTGTTCTAGTGTTAGGTACAAAATAATAATTAATACTTTTACTAAAGCTGATACATTTTTTAAATGTTATTTGTGTTATATGTTGGTTTATTGCAGCTGTGATTAACGACAAAAAGTTATATGAATGGCAACCTTACCTTACAAACCAAATCTATTATCTGCAACTGTCACTTTTTAATAAATCATACCCTTTTTTTTTAAAGTTACACTACATATTTATAACAGTCATCATTCACCTAAATTAGCAATTCTTTCTGACCTCCTCTGAAATGTATATTTGTGTTTTCATAGACTTTTTTTGTCAGCTAGATTCTCACTTGTGATACGTACAATGTTATATTTGTGTAGAAGCTCTCCATAGCAACTAACGAGCTCCTGAGGGTAAGAAAGTGATGAAGCTCAACTTTGATTTACGAAAACGGATCAGTCATTTCCCCTTTTTTGATACTGACTTTGATAAGGTTTATAGTTCAGCTGTGTTGTCATTTGCTTTTCCTACAATTGCAATTGAAAATTTAACCTCATCCTTCAGAGAAGGACTGCTGTCTGGAACTCCATGTACACCAGCCTCCATGCTGGATGTCTTCTTTCTACGCTGTGTCTGGGACAAATTTTGAAAGTCCAATAACTTGCCTTTGAGGAGTGGTACCTATTAATTGAGCTGTGGTAGGGAGGTCATTTTATGGCAGTACTAGAGCAATTTCTCCTCTTCTGATGGGCACCACTTAATTTTCCTTTCATGCACCTGCATTTGAATGGTGGCCGTCATCTGATCAGGTACTCCTCATCTTGTTCCTCTGAACTCTGAACCTGTTAAAACACAGTTCCTAACAGTGCAGAGTAGGAAATACGCAGGAAGTTTGCCAAGGAAGGTCACTTTCTGGTGGCTACAAGGAAAACCCCAAGTAATGAGTTATTTTTCATTTAAAACTTGACATTTTTAAAGATCTTTGCTTCTACATCTCAGGATCAATTTTAATACTTTCTTATCTCATAAGGAAACATAGAGTAGGAATAAAAACATTTAAATATACTGTGTCAGAGTAACTGATGTTCCTAGATTTCACTGCTGTCTATTTTACTTTGCTGACTGGTGCCCTCCTAGGTGTGATCGTCTTTGTTATAAACCCTTCAGGTGTGTCTCTGTGAAATAGCCATATGTCACACTTTCATGCTACTTCCACTTCTTCCATGATCCTGGATTTTATCTTTCTCTTTTCAGCCAGAACATATAGCTGTCCACTTTCTTTATTTCTCCATCACTAGTTTATCCCCAGAATTTCCTGGAGAAGCAAAACTAAGCATCCCTAAAGACCAACTGAAATGGAAAGTATAACCCTCCAATCTTCTAATGTGTGTTTTTCTTGCTAACCAGTAAGCTTATATCTATTTTGGATGCCATTTTGAGGCAGAGGCATCTTTTTGCTCCAAGTTCAGAAAAGAAGTGACACTTTCCAGAGGCACTGTGAGCAGACAAACTTGCTTTCACTGAGTAGTTCTCCAAACACTTTGTATCTGGTACTAGTAGGAAAACAATATGTTTGATAATTCTACCTTTCTGCCCATTAAGTTGAAAGTCAACACATTCTAAAGTAATAAGTCAGGCTGACGGACACAAAAGAGCATAGTCAGATAAACCTCGTTTCCTTGGAGAAACAGGATAAAAATCTCTTCAGATATCCAGTCCTCTTTCTATTTTACAGATTCGATTTCTTTCTCTTATTGCCTCCTTGAAATATAATAGAGCAGATAACTTCTTGCTTCAGGTCTTTGTACATTCTGTTGTACATGCACCAGAAAATCGCAGTAAAATCTTCACTACTTTAAATGACAGACTTGCTCAGATGTTATAGAGAAAAGGTTAGATTAAGCTAGACAGGCAGTTCCTTTGTTTTTTGGGTTTTTTTTTTTTTTGAGATGATTATAAGATAAACAGTATTTTCAAATTATTATGAATATCCTTTCTTGTTAAATCCTAAACTCTCTAAACTGTACATAGCTATTCTACTCACGACCCTTCTTGTGGCTTCTCAGAGTTTTAAATGTATTCTTCTGTTCATGCAATTTATTATCCTAGCACATTATTATTTGTCAGCACTGTTCATCATTCCTCTCCTTTCCAATTTATCACTCAATCAAAATACCCCAGGATTTTTTTTTTCTGTTTTGCAATACTAGTGTTCTCCTCTTGTGAAACACCAACACTTGAAAACAGTGAAAAACATTTTCCAGTTATGTGAAAATAGCTGCACGAAAGCACCATTTCACATTTCATTAAAATTATAGCCAGACAAGTGATATTTTTTTTATATTTTTGCATGATTCTGCATTCTTTATCATTTTCTCACTATTCAGGTTACAGTCACTCTTCTAATGGTACAGGGTATCTTGGCTTGCCAGGACCTAGAGAAGCAGGGTAAATGGATGGCTGTGTAACCACTCTGTTTGCTTACTAAGGTTAACCTAAGCCTACAGTGTAGTGAATAGGAAACACAATGGACTTTTTCAGTGTGTAAAACCTGCTGGTGAAAATGCTCTACCAGACTACAGCAGCAGCACACGCAGAGCTGAGTCTGGTTTGTTAGCAGGGTGAGCTTGGCTCTGTTGTCTACCCCAAACTGGAAAAATATAACTGGAATTAATAGAATGTTCCAGGATCCTGGCAGCAAAACCAAAGAGTGGGTGCTGGCCTCTGGGACAGTTTTATCAGGATTTTCAAACCTTCCTTTATTTTCCTCAAAGCCTCCTAAATATAGATATTGACCTTGCCAGTCTTGTTGGCATTGGCAACATTTGGTTGCTATGCCTGTCAAAGCATTCCAGAGAGGAACACTAAAACAAGCAAAATATATGTAATTTCCTGATATTAAAACAGATCTTCTTGTATCTTTTCAACTTTAATGCTGTGATAACCTTTGACCAGTTCTTTTTTTCCTTTTACAAGAACAAGATTCAACTATTTTCTTGTCAGAAAGTTTAGGATCATATGGAAAAAGGCAGGGCTAATGAATTACATATAACAAATATCATAGTACTGAAATCATTAGCAACAGAAATACTTTGTCATTTGAGACACCTCTGCAAAATTACTCTTAGCTTCTCTTTACTGCAGGCCAAGTAATAAAATGTCAGATTTTTCATTCTGAACATCTGATGTAGTTATGTGCATTTTCTTCCTCTTGAAGGTTCATCCTTTTGTGAATATTTGTACCTACTGCCCCGAGAATGCTTAAGACAGACTTTTTCTCTTTGCAACTTTACATAAAGGTAGTTAGGACTTAAGACGTGCCATATTTGCCAAAATCTGATAGGACTTTTCCATAAACATATGAAATCAAACATTTCCTGAGCCAGATCTGTAGTGTATGTGTGTGCCGTCATGCTGTTTATGTTACTATGCTCCCAATAACAAATACGTAAGCATATGTTTTGTTTCAGATAAGAATCAAGTTGAAAAATATTTTTTCTGACTTTCCTTCATTCTTAGGCTGAAAATCACTCCAGTAAAGAAAAGTTAAATATTGTGCATATGGTACCACTCTTTGTTTATTCAGCCCCTGCCCTCTCCAGGGCAAGTACTTGAGATGAAGTTATGGCAACACTTTGGAGCTCTGATCTCTGCCTGATATTACTGTCACAAAAATAGAGACATATATATCAATTCTACCAAATATAGAGATTTAGCTGGTGACCTCATCTATTTGCCACAAACAGCACCTATGTCTGGCTGTAGAGGACAAAAATGGTAAGAATAAAATGAAGAAAGAACACAAGAAATCAAGTGGAAAATCCCAAAGATCATAGAGAGGGAGAATGGTGAGAGAACAAATAAATGTTTCAAGCACACCAGGAGCAAGAGGTCAGTAAGGGACATAGAAATGTTCTTTGAGAAGGAAAAAATAATTTATTGACAAAAAAAATATTCTCTACACAGTCCACCATCTCCAAAAATTTGTCCTTTGTCTCCACATCTATAAAGTAGGATGGGGAGAAGTCAGAAAAAGACAACTATATTCTTGCAAGGAAGAAGATGGAGAGTAAAAACTCAAGCTCTGTCAAAGAAGGGATTCAATATTCATCTATTCCAGGAAAATATGGTGCGATATAATATGAAGTATGATGGGAAAATAATCAACAAGAACTGGATATAAAGGGGTTTTTTTAGTATAGAAAACCATGCATTTGGAGTCTGAAGACCAAGAGCATGAAAAGAAAAGTAGCACCTTTCAAGTTAATAGGTCGGTGTTCTGTGGACATGACCAAACCCTTCCTCATTAGCATGCTGCAGATTTAGGCCCAGGAAGACCCAGCAGCCTCCACGCTATATATTTGACATCTTGCTTTTTACAAAACCTGATGTTACTGTTCAAATGAAGGATGTTGACTGACTGACAGATGCTGAATGCTTTTCTGCCACCTTTTATCTCATCTTTAATGCCATAAGATCTGTGCATATGTGTGTGTTTCGTTCACGCGAGTGGGAGTATCTTGGCATTACCATAAGGAACTGGAAAAGTTCCTTTTTAGAACCGAGGAAGATTCTCAACAGTAACCTGGTAGTTTAAATCATCAGTATGTGGGATCCTTCCTCAGCCTGACTTCGACCACAGATGTGGATATGGGCTTCCTGTCTCCCATGGGAGCATCCTGACCACAGGGCTATTAGCTGTGCTGTTGTAGACTTGTGTCATACCCCACTGATGGAGGTTGTATTCAACATTTATTGTATCTGAAGAAAAGAGAAAGTCTCCTAACTTCACATTTTCAGCACACACCAAGTATGTGCCAAACAGTTCAGATTCATTCCTGCATGTTTTAGTGTATGTGCACAAGGACTTGCCTTCAATATGCTCAGAGCCATTAAAAAACCCATACAATGTACCAATATTTCCAGGAGGGATGGGCAATACCAGAGCATCCCAGGGAAGCCATTCATACCTCCATCTCACAGATCCCACAGCCATGCTGTCACATAAGATCAATCTGAAATACTTCTTGCTTTTCCTGGAACCTCTACTGGAGACCCGAAAGATCTTTTTTGTAGCAGCAGCTTTGCAAGAAGCACTTTCCAACCTCTGAACTCAACAGGAATCCATTAGCCCAATCAGTTTGTTACTCATAGTTGTATGTAACCAAGGATTTCTTTGCAATACGTGTCTACACCCTACAGTTTTTTGGCATTTCTGGGACATTTTTGCAGAAAGGTAGGCATCTGATGTTACATCGGCTTCCTCTGCACCTGTCTTTGCATCCTTTGATATCTGTAACTGTCTAAAAATGCAGGATTGTCTCTCTTCTCCTGACAGTGCAGCAAATCCTGGTTCAGCAAATAGTCCTCTGTGTGGCATGAGGAGGTGCCCATGCTCAGTGAGAAGTTACACTTGGTACTCAGTCTAAGGAATTTGCCACACAAAGAAGAAAGAGGGTAATGAAAGCACTCTCAGGGAAAGGCAGCCTTGACAGATCAAAGAAAGAGGGGCACTAAAAATACTAAAATGTGCAGCACACACACCTCAGAGATGGGAAAATGCAGGCAGATAGCTATTGACAAAGTAAAGGTATATGTTATGTAAATGTGACACCTCAGATACCTATCATACACACTAGGTGTATGAAATACACTGTTTATTGTGCATCACGGCAGTCAGGTCCCACTTTTGCTTTGACTATTCAAAATAGACCAGTTAATTACCACCTTGTTGTCTAGCAGATAGATTCACAATATAACATACCCTTGTGGAAATTAAAGTCAGTACAGTTACACTCTTAATGTAAGAGAATGAGAGAACTGTAAGCTAGACCACGTGATTAATAATTGCCCAAGTGGAATAAAAATACAGCCAGAAAACATGATTATCTCTCTGCTTCAAACTTTTCCATGAAAACATCTCACACAAAGCTGAATAAAAAATAAAAATTATTCAGAATTTTTTGAGTGGGAGACAATTTTCCAAAAATACTGCAATTTTACAGTAACTTTTGCTCATAGAAAACCAGAAGTTCAGCAAAAAAATGTTTTTGATGAATTCCTCTCCTTACATCATCTCCATTGATTGCATAAATATGGTCTTTCAGGTTTAAAACAGGCAAGTGTGTCATACAGCACCTTACCTAATGACCAAATGCTCTCCCCTCTAGGATACCACAACTCTGGGGTCGCTGAGCAGTTGAAAGCAGGCCCAGACTTATGCAGTAGCCTTGCATCAAGCTCAGGCACAACAGGAGCATAACTGTGCCAGCACAGCTCCCAGGGAGGGAACAGACATCAGCTGTTGAGTTGATGCTGGTGCCCACGCCACGCTACCACTGTTACTTGTCTCGACCCCACGTATGCCATGTACCAAACATCTGGGTAATGCATTAAGAGTTTCGTCTCTATAATTGCTGTGATGAGGGAGCTTAAGGTCAGTGCAGATTTGACTGGACTATCCACCTTACACCCTCTTTGGGGAGGAATGAATATGTTATCTCAACTCCTCTGCTGGGATAAATGGCTGAATCTCCGTTGATGTCAGGGATATTCGGCCATTCACACCAGCCTAACAGCCGGCATGCTGAGAGCACATCAGTGTGCTCCCAGCCATGGCTTCAACGAGCAGCTTTGTATGCAGCAGCTGCACAGAGATCCAGAAAAGAGCCTTTCCCTACCTGGGCAGAGGAATCTGTGCTGAGCTCATCTCAGTGGGAAGTTTTCCTTTGCATATCTTCTGGTCCACATGAAAGAGCATCACTAACTGTTGCTTTGTAGACTGAGAATGAAGAGAGCTTTACATTGCAAATTGAAGGTGTGAGCATCATTCCCTTTGAAGTCAAAGCCAGAACTGTGAGAGCAGAAATATCGGGAGCATCATTAGTAACTTTCCTGTTTCTTCAGCACACAGTTGTAAGGCTGCTGTCATGGCAATTTTAAAACATCTCCTTTGAAATTATTTTAGATACTTTTTTTGCATTTAACCTTACAGTTTTTCACCTGCTTCCCCCCCCTCCCCCCAGTTTAAACTGTGTAGCATTCCCTTTATTTAAGTTCCTCATATTTATTTCCTTGTATTTAATTTTGCAACACTGATCTGGATTTGGTTAACAAAGTAAAACCCAAATGCCTCAAAACACTCAGAATGAGATGATTGGACAGATAGGCAGATAGATAGTGAGATTTTCTCTTATAGCTTGGCAAATCTAAACCTGGTTAACTTATCTTTTTTACTTCATATTGTTTGTACCTCCTACTCAACGGAGTAACATTTTTTTTTCTTATTTGCTTTGAAGGTGATATCACAGAGCAGTCTGAATGTCAGAAATAGAACTGTATGCTTTAGCAGGTGTCAGCTGGGTGCCAGCCAAGTAAAATTTTAGGCCATTTTGTGCGAAGCAGAGTAAAAATATTGCTAATTTTAAAAAAGGGTGGAACTGTTAAAGATGTAGGTTTTGACTGCAGATAAACTGATAAACTTTCTGGACTCAGGTTCATTTATGTGTTAATAGAGAATGTAGGCAGCCAACAAGCAATCTAACTGTGTCTGTTCATGGCAAGGAAAAACTTCTGTATTCAGGTATTTTCATGATGGGAGAAGAAGGAGACATGCTTTTGAAGCCACCACTGTGTCATCTCAGGTAAGGGGGAGTGTATGGGGGGAATGGGAGATGTTTCCTGTAACCAATGGTGCCTTTATTTAAAACGTGTTGTACCTTCCAAATGGCTTCAATTATCTGCGTGTCAGCAGTAATGAAATATTTCTTTAGCACTTAATAAAAGTAATTCTTTTAATTTTTTAATCGGAACTTATTTCTGAAGGATACTTCATGGGTAGGCAGATGTACAAAATCAGATGTCTCTGCGAATTATATCAGTCCATGGGGAGGCAGGGACAGGAACCTATAGGAAAGCCCTGTTCTTCCACCCCCGCCGCTCTGCATGGCTCTGGCTCTTTCCCTGGTTCCTCTGCAGCCTGGGAGGAACTTCCTGTTAGTGAGGCTGAAGGAGAAAGGAGAGAAATCTTGTTCCACCTTGCTAATGCTGTGGCAGAATCCATTTCAGTCAAGAAAATAGCTGGGCTGACCCCCTGCTGCTCTTAGTTGCGTCAGCACAGAGCAGGCAGCTGGTCTCAGCCTCTCTCATACACACACATAAAAACTGATGAAATGGAGATGGGGAGCATTTGCTGTCATTACAAATCCCCCTTCCAACATATTCTTTGATATGCAATATTCTCCTTTTTTTTTTTCTAAGAAAGCAGTTCACCTTCCTGTAGGAGTAGCATCCATCATTAGGGAATATTTGATTATTCTTACAAACCTCCATCCTGGGGCTAAAAACAAGTAAATAAATAAGCAATGACAGGAAGAGTAGCAAGCACCAGGTCATGCAGCAAGGGCTTCTGCTGACCACAGAAATAAGGGCTGAATGGCAGACCTTTGCCACCCCAGCAGAGCTCTGCCAGACAAATACACTAAATAACCTGTGTTTCATAACAATGATAGTAATAAAAGTCACGGCAGGGAATTCTGTCTCCACCTGTGCAGAGCCAGACCTAAGCTCCCTGAAGCCATGGCAATGTCTCCACCAATCCAGCTGGCTTTGAGTCTGCTCTAAAAGAAGCAGGAGAAAAAAAAGAGCAGAGACTGGCTCTGCTGATCAGCAGTGGGCATGTAGGGCAAGGGCAGGACTGTGGCACTTCTACCCTGGGGAACCTCTCCCCTGTGTATCTGGACAGGAAAACTTCACCATGGGAAAATTAGGTATAGTGACATTAAGGGGACATCATGAACTGACTCCTGTATCCCAGCTTCAGCCTAAGCAGCTTCTTCCCCATGCAGGGCAACTGCTCTTCCTGGGCCTAAAATGAACTGTAAATGCAGTCCATTGTCCAATGTGGTTTTTAATGAAAAGAATAAAAGGTCATTTTTAATTTACTACAGTGTTTTGTTTTTCTAAATTCAGATCCTGTGTAGGTTTCACATTAGAAGAGATGAGGAAAAAATCTAAATGAGTAATGCAGCTTTTAATACAAGCATCCAGTCCTGCAACTGTACTGACTGACAGGAGGAGGGTAATGATTATAGAAACCTGAAAGTGTCTTCATATGGGAAAGCCTGTCACCTTTATTATTTCTACCAGTAACAGTGACTAGATGTACTTTCTGAAACATAACCCTTTCACTCACAGGGACAGCATTGAAGCATTTCTCTTGTGAAATGTGCATAGAAAGCCAGAGGAGGATGCAGATGATTGTGTTGGGAGGGACTGTTAAAATAATCACTTGTTTCCGCCTTTATGGCTTATGTCTCAGCAACACACCTTGGGCCAGGCCATTTACAGTACCATCAGAGGGAGGCTGTGATCTTTCAGAGCAGAGAAGATGACATCTCTTTCTGGATAAGAACTTAACTAAAGCCTTGAATAGGCTATGTTTTGTGCCTTTGAAAGTGATCCTTTTATTTGATGTTTTCTGCAACTGGAGTTCCTTGCTGATATTTTGTTACTGAAAGTGTGTCAGAAAAACTCTTCATTTTTTGACTCAATTTCCCTTTTAACAGGAATTACTAAAAGTCCTCACTCTGGGCTACTGGAAACAAGAATAATTTCCAACTGAGGATAAATATCAAAACCCCCAAGCAAACAAACAAGCAAACATACAAAACCAGGAAAAAGAACATAAGAGTTGTCTCAGAAATTATTGCTGATAAATTGTAGACATGGTGAAGGAAGCAGAGAAATTATGATACTCACAAAAGGACGACAGTTGGGGAATGAGGAGAAGCATGATCCCACCCATGCCGTAGTCCCACGAGATACCCAGTATGCAAAGAACACAGTACTGCTACTGTCAAATCTTGAACTTAACTGGTTCAATTTGACCTATTAATTTGTGATTAACTTCACCCAATAGCAAGATTTAGCTTCTGGTGGTCCAGCTCATTGGACATCAGTGTCAAAGGGGGTCAGACAGTTGGTCCTCTGCAGCTCCCTTCTTTTTGCCTATAAAGGCTTGGGACATCTCAAAAGAGGCATTGCTATGTGCAGGTCTGCGACAGCCCTCCCTGCAAAGCAGGGTGCTGAGCCCCGGACAGCCTGTGCTGTGCTGGAGAACATGGCACTGCGGAGCTGCGCAGGGATGTATGACGGCACCCGCTGACGTAGCACTCTAAACACTGGGCTGCTGGCAAAGGAAAGGCACAGCCTCTGCATCTGCTCAGTGCAAAACACAGAAGAGGGTTTCAAAGCAGGCCTTGGAAAGCAGTTTGCCCTTCTCACTGGCAGGAGACCTCACTATATAACTGCAGAAAGAGGCTTTGGGTACGGATGGTCTCAGGTAGAGAAGATAGCTGGCCTGATTCTGTCACTTCTGGGCAAGCACTCTAACCCAGTGGGATATTATACAAGAGGGAAGAGGTGGAGGATTCTCATTTTCCTGTTATGTTTAAGGAGAAAGTGGCAGCCATAACCACATTTTACACAGAAACTCGTTGAATGCTAAATCTAAAAACTGGGTGAGGCTCGCAGGTTTGATACATCCCAGGAGGTACAGGCCAGAGGAGTGAAGATCTGCGGAGGTTCTGGGTCAGTGTTTTGTGACAGCTGCCTTAATTCCACCTACAGTTCTTGGGCGCCCACCTCCTCTATCAGGTTTGGTTCCCACCAGGCTCTGCTTGCATTCACACACCTGTGGGACAGAGAGGAAGGAGAATGCCGAGGGCAGGCCTGATGTCTGTTGCTAACAGGGAGAGGGATAAGACTTCATGAACCACAGGGAAAAAAACCCACCAAACCAAACCGAACCAAACCAACAAACAAAAAAACCAACCCTATTTAAATGCAAAGATTCTGACAAATCAATGAAATGAGTAATCACTTCTCAGGCCAAACAACTCTCCAGACAGACACCAACTCACTAGCATGGAGATGGACAACACGGCAGACAGAGTCTGTTCAGTCCCAATGCACAAAAATAACTCTAAACCTTTACAGAAGGGTCTGGCAGCCAGTTATAAAAGTGAATGAGTTTTGTGGTGCTCTGAAACCAACTCAGGAATGAGAGCTGGTTTGTACCAGTTACTGTTCAGCAGATTCTATGGGAGACATGGCATGACTCAGAAATGTGAGGATGCATGCAATAGGGGAGCAGGAAAAGCTCTTCTGGTGTGGCAGGAAGAAAGACTGGAGAGAAAGTTTAAAAGCCAAATTTAAAGCAAAACAGTTGCTGGAGGTCCTGAAGGGCAATCTGTAGGTTTTCTTTGGGGAAATGTGTTTTGAGGAGAATTTAAAAGGAATTCTTTATGATGTTGCACACATCTTGGCGGGAAAAATCCCTAGGCAAGACTACTTGGGTGCAGGCTGAGCTGCAAACTATGTTTGTTCATTTGGACCCATGTTTTCAGAAACAAGAGGGAATTTTGGGTGCCATTCTTTGTCCTACTCACTTCTTCTGCTTGTATCAGGCATACGTTTAGCATTCACTCTCCAAAAGCAAAACACTCAGCTCTCTCAAAATCACTCATCACGTATAGAAACACAGATGTAGTGTGGTTGTGAGGGAACGTGGTGAGAAAATAACTTGATTATTACTGCTTTTATGTTTATTTCAGCATCCATTAGGAATTATTTGGAATTATCAAAATTCCTCACTCTGACCACAGAGAACACATCAGAAAATCCCATTTTCTATGTGTCATCATACTTTACTTTTAACTTAGCCTGGGTTTGGTCACATTACAAATGGATATAGTTATTTTAATAATAACAGATAATATGCCTAACTCATAACAGAATGTAACAGAATCTTTCTGTGCATGGTTTTCTTTTAACTTTTTAAGGCAACGCCTTCATAATTTGTTCTGTCTCTGTCACTTCCATTACTCTTACTGAGAATCATACGCCTTTCTAAGAACCTGTATAACAGCAAAAAGTCTCTGGATATTACCATGAGACAGACAGACAAAAGCAAATATGGAAAGATACTAAAATGTCACAGCATGAAAAAACAATTCCTATAATTCAATATTCTTGCTCTTCTCTGGTACTTGGAATCATAGAATTGATCACCAAGTCCAACCATTAATCCAGCACTGCCAAGTCCACAAGTAAACCATGTCCCTAAGTCCTACACCAACGTGCCTTTTAAATACCACTAGGAGTGGTGACTCCACCATTTCCCTGGACAGCCTATTCCAATGCTTAATAACCCCTTCAGGGAAGAAAGCTATCACAATTACCAGTATAAACCTCTCCTGGTGCAACTTGAGGCAGTTTCCTATCGTCCTGCTGCTTGCTACTTGGGACAAGACACCAACCCCCACCTTGCTACAACTTCCTTTTGGGTAGCTGTAGAGTGATAAGGTCCACCTAAGCCTCCTTCTCTCCAAGCTAAACAACCCCAGCTCTCTCAGCCACTCCTCACAGGACTTGTGCTCCAGACCCTTCATCAGCTCTGTTACCCTTCTCTGAACACACTCCAGCACCTCAATGTGTTTCTTGTAGTGACGGGCCCAAAATTGAACACATGATCTGAGGTGCGGTCCCACCAGTGCTGAGTGCAGGGAGTACGGATCACTTCCCTAGTCCCGCTGGCCACACTATTTCTGATACAAGCCATGATGCCATTGGCCTTCTTGGCGACCTGGGCACACTGCCAGCCAGCTGTCAACCAGCACCCCCAAGGTTCTCTTCTTCCAGGCAGATTTTCAGCCACTCTTCCCCAAGACTGTAGCAAATCTAAATGAATACTAGTTGTGTCCTTTCAGAAGTATATATTTCAAGATGCATTTGACAGGAAAAAAAACCCCAAAACAATACGTTTATCAGATTTTAATTTGATTAATATGCAAAATACGTTGTGTGCTTGCATGCAGTAGAAAAAAAATCTTCTATAAAAATGTACCTTCCTTTGAACAAAGCACCCAGAAATTGCAGCACTCGTAAAGCCTTACCACAAATCCATGTTGCACAGCCATACAACCTCAATCCTCCTGGAAGTAGGAAGGAAGTAGTATCAGTCTCCAGTAGAATATGGATTTTGAGTGTAGTCACTTCCCTGAGAGTTCCTGCACTTTATCAATTAAAGATGTTCTTACTTTTTCAGCCCTATGTGTGATCTCCAAATTTCTGTTAACAGTTTTCAAACATAACTGTTAACACATTTTTTCAGCTGTAGAAACTGGCTACTTCTTCATATTGAACCTCACGGAATAAAATCAAAGTTCACTTAAAAATAGGGATTACTTGGAAAACTTCCCTCCTAAAGCAATATCTCCTCATTAAATTGAAAATAAATAGGATTGTCAATGCATAGAAATTGCATAGTGTTGTCTTCCCAGTGAACACTTTATTCCAAAATAAATCATGATATTCTGAAAAGATCCATCCACTCTAGAATTTTTCCTGGAAAAAAAATCCTTGAATAAAAGCAGCAAATTCTGGGACACAAGGAAGATTAATTTGGAATTACTCCTGACAGTATCAATGTGGCTGCATTGGAAGCATTTTTTTTTAGACACAAAACTGTGTTCTCTTGGAAATGAGATTTACAGGTTGCGACTCTATATGTCAGGTAGTTTTGAGTTGGATCATCCTCTGATGAGTTAGGAAGCTGGATAAATATTATTTTGAAGTCTTTAGACCCATTCTACTTCTGTGGGCTCCCATATCTAAATCATCAATAAGGGAACAAGGTCACCACAGTCAGATTTTCTGACAGTTAAGGGACCTGTTTTAGAAGACTGAAATTTAATGTATTAGATAATAAGATCTTAGAGTATTACAAGAGCTTACTACCTAGAAACAAAAAAACTAATATGATCCTAAGGTCTGGTTTAATTGACTTTATGACTCGTCCTTTCCAATCAATAAGCCTGAAGTAGCAGTTGCTAATTAGCAAGTCAGTGTCTTAGCTGATTGTCTTTCCCTGGGACTGCAGTGTAGCCATTGCAAACACCCGTGTGACTTCTCTTGCGCCAGGAGAATGGGTTTGCAGAGACTACACCAGGACACTGAACAACCAACTGTGATGAACAGCCCAACACAGCCCACTCTTTTTATAAATATTGGGAGTGAGGTTCTAAAATTCTCCCCCATCAGTGCTTTTCTTTGGGGAAGCAATTTCATCAAAACAAGACAAACACAAAAAGAAGGAGGAAGTATCGATATCTGAGCAGTACATGGTCTGAGAACAGGCCTCTTTTCTGTGTTATTTAATGAATGAACCAATTTCCTTTCTCCTTCAGAGAAAAAATTAAAAAAGGATTTCATCCCACTTAATCAATATTAGTCAATATTAGTCTTCCTTGGCAAGCTAGAAGGCAGTTTAAGTGTATACACCTCCCACTATAATTCTATATTCATACAGATAAAACAAATTACCAGTAATGATCACCTTTCTCCCATTTGAACACCATGGTCTACTTTGGGCAGAAATTACCTACTTCAGGCAACTAAATTGCTATAAGCAAAATAAAATCAACTACCGTGTTGTCATAACACCTGCTGACAGTGTGTAGTTGCTTGTGGGATGACCTGTTAGCATCTGGCTCATGCCCTCTGAGAAAAAGAGTGCCGCATATCTGTATTGGGTTTGCTTGGCCATGTTTTGGCAGTAGGAGCGGTTACAGACGTCTGTGAGAAGCTGCTTGATGCTTCCCCCATGTCTCCCTTGTCCAGCTGAGGAGGGGAGTGATAGGGCCGCTTCAGCGGGCACCTGTTGTCCATGAAGGTCAAACTACTACAAAGTTATTTGAGGAACTGTATTTCAACAAATACCTTTGTTTCTGTAATATCAGCAGAACTTTTCAGAACTGTGAACTCTGATCCATCTAGTTTGTGCAAAGTGACAAAAAGAGCATGACAGAGGAGACTGGAGGACAGAATAATTCAGATTCTTTGGTTGTCACACCTGTGCTGTAGAGCAGAAAGAGATGTTTTGATATTTCATCATTGTGGATAAAGGCTGACTAATCTCCTTGCACAGTGTGGAACTGTTTATACACCTTTTGCAGGCATTCCAATGGTACTCTCTTTACTCTGCAATCCCAAATGTCCAGATCTGTGAAAAGCACATTATCTCATTTTGAGGTGAAGTTTGGCTTTGAGAAAAATGGCACTCTAGAATATAAACCAATAAATAGAGAGAAGGAACACAGGATAATCCATCTATTGAGTTTTCGTTTTGTACCCTATCCAAGCATTTTGCTCTGGTAAGAGTATATTTCTGTTACTCGTTCTACCAATTTCTCTGCTCAGCTTCCAGGTATAAGAAATAATTACTTTTTTTTTTTCTTCCCCAGAACATTTTATTGATCTAGTATTAAGCAGGACTTAATATCTTTAGAGCAGATCTCAAGTTTACTCAAATCCTCACTGATCAATGTATCCTCCTCAGTGTCCTACATTACTCTCCTTTCCCTCTCCCACCATAGATACAGCTAGTTAAGAGCTAGGAATGATGTCACTCTCTGTTGGCATTTACAGAGTAAAGTACTCAAGAATATAATGCTTTTTACAGTGCCTTTGTCTCATCCTTACGAGCCCGATCTGTGTGGTTTGCTGCAGTGTAGCTAAGCCTTTGTGTTAATCCTCCTCACAAGTGTTAGCAACGTACAATATAATGAGACCATTTCACTCTGTGAGGTTTGGGGTCTTCATAGAAAAGCCAGGGATGAAGCACATGAGGGGTCTTTGTACAGATGAGGTCATTCTTTGATGAGCACTGCCTCTGATCCCAGAGAAACACTGTGGGTCTCTTGATCATTCTTCTTCCCCATCATATCAATATCCAACAGGGCCAGCACAATTCTTACCATTACATTAGAAGTTCTCTGCTATAATTAATCTTTTTGTTGCATTCCTTCCTGAGTAATTTCCTTTCTAACTAGATAGTTCAAAGAGAGGAAGAAAAATGTGCCTTGAATTGTATCTACAAAGCTGGCTTTATGAAGATATATGGTACAGTCAGGCAAACACTTTCTCCAAATTTGAACAGCCTTCCCTGAAACTGCAGGTCTCAAGCAGACATTGTTCAAAATTAAATAATAAATTTTAAGCAAAGAAAAAACTTACCACTTTTAAGTTGTATTACCTAACTATTTCATTTTCAACTATATGCATTCATCCTTAGTTTGCTACTAAGAAAAGAGGGAAACAATTTAGAAAAAGGATACTGAATTTGATGCCAAGGGTAAAATACCCTTCCTGGTCATCTGAGGGCTGTTCATGATGATACTGTACACTGCAAGTCTGTCAGTGACACCACAAAAATTGGGATTCCAGTAGGGCTTGACATTGCCTGAATGCCCTGGAAAGTGCTCCAAAGTGGCTCTAATCTTAGGATTGCCCAGTCTGCAGAATGACTTTGGAAGTACCTCACATAACCTTAAATTAATTAAGGGGCATGGGAAGGGAACTTCCAGTGAAATCAAGCAGTGAAATCAACCCACACTTGGTTGAGCTATGGACCAAGCACCAGACTAGCCTTGGCTATTTTGGTTCACAAAGTTTTGCAGAGCCAGACAAAGTAGATGTCCTCCACCTAGAATGCAATCCACTATATCGGTCT
This sequence comes from Oxyruncus cristatus, assembly GCA_013399855.1. Classification (NCBI taxonomy): domain Eukaryota; kingdom Metazoa; phylum Chordata; class Aves; order Passeriformes; family Cotingidae; genus Oxyruncus; species Oxyruncus cristatus. Next base: position 61,508 of record VXAY01005478.1, read on the forward strand.
TAGTCCGACAGATCCACAAATTCAAATCTTTTGTCTCTTGTTTAGCCATATCCCCTTCCCAGGGGAAGGAGAGAAGACATGTAGACATGTATTCCGTGAATCTTGACTTGTTTGTCATCAGGGAAGAATATCTGAGCAATGACATCCTAGGCCCAGATTATTCACAGAGGTTGCAATCGAAATGCTCATGCAGATCTAAGTGGAGCAGTTAGAACCTTCAGTTCTCTGTTACTGTTCCCACAGCTAAGACATTGTTCTGATGATTGTGAACACTCACAGACTGGTTTCTTGCAAAGTCAGTCAGTAGATGATCCTCTGGGCTTGGGATCCTCTGGTTTTGGTTGAAGGTGAGGATCACTATCATCTGGGGATCCTTTGAGTTCTGTCAAGAATATCAGGCATTCTGTTGTAGTCAAACACATGAACAAATGGACCAGAAGCTTTGCTTACACTTTTTGCAGAGGTGACTGATGTGATTTGACTTCTTCCCAGACCCACCTGACTCACAAACAAACAAAAAAATTACTCCGCACTGAGATTGTTCTATACTCACAGTGAAAGGCCCATTGAGCTTGCTTTGTGGTATGAGTTAAAGTAGATTTAGACCTGAGTTTCATTCTTGGACTCTCCTTTCTGAGTACATCTGCGCCATTTGTCAGCATTAGCATTGTAAGGCAGTGGGACAGAGCTGCCATTTGTGCTTCAACTATACGTGGTTGAGTATCTAACCTTCTACAAGGACAGCTGCCTGTTCCTTTTCAAGAAGTGATGCTGTCTTCTGTGCTGCTTTTGTGGGAAAATTGAATAGTTGAGGGAAGCGTTGTGTTAAATGTTTTTCAAACAGGGTATCACAGAGGAGAACTGCCAGCTTGTTTGGGCTTTTTTTCTCTGAAATTACTTCAGGATGGTAAGTTTCCCTTCCCAAGCAGCTATGGTTGCTACACCTGTGCTGGATCAGACAGATAAATCTGGTATACCCATGTGTTGTTGGCTACTATTTTTTCTCTTTCACCTGCCAAGTAAGTTTAGTTTATTCTTGTCCTTCAGGGACAAGACTTTTCCTGGTTTTTTTTACAGTGTTAAAGTCCGTATTGTTGGAGATATTTTGTCCCCATATATAAAATGTCAGGTGTACATCTAGGAAAATGTGGTACTCCAGCTTTCTGTTGCCTAATTCCTTTGGTTCTAGATTAAGGGGACAAAATCTGTGTTTGGACTTACCAGAACATCAGAGTTTTGTTCATTTTCATCTCTCAGAACATTTTTTTTTGGTTTCTTACTTATTTCTTCTTTTTGCTCTCTTACATAGGTGTTGGGAGAGAGTGGGAAGGAAATTTAATGTGCACAGTTTGTCAGCTGAAGTAGTTCATCACAACTCTGTAAAGCCCAAGGCATTATTCTGGTTTGCACCAATAGTGCAGCTAGTTTGCCAGAAAATTTTTCTCATTGTTATCCTGCTTCTCCAGCACTACTGTTAAATCTTTGTTTCATAATAGTTTGCTCTTTTCTTCTGGCAACACCCACTGTTCATTAGGCACTTATGAATACAAGAAGTGGAATGCGTTTTGTCAAAAAAGCCCTTACTAAACAGGTGCCAGTACATATAATTCAGAAACTCTGTAACTATTTTTTAAATAAGAAGTTATCATTAACTAGTGTATCCAAAACTGTATTTTCCAAATACCTGCAATTGTATGTTACGAAAAAAGAATGAGGAATTAACATTCTAAGACTGTTGAGTCTTCATTCTAGGCAGTGCTCTGAGGCTTTGTAAACAAAGGTTTAAGTTGTATGAAGTAAGACTATTGTAATCCATACAGTAGCCATCAGATGTGCAATAGAAATTCTTTTGTGGGATTGACAGGAAAATTATTGATATTAAAAGGCATTTGATGTCAACAGATAGGCATAATACCCAATCATGAAATAACTGTTTCTCACCTCTAGCCTTTGGACAAGTTCTACCCTAAAATTCATATATGCTGACACCACTGACGGAGACCTAACCCTGTACTGACCTCAGTTCAGGTACTGATCTCTGTCAGGACAGAACTTGTCTTAAACTAGAGACAAGAAATGGGCTTGGATATTGTAAGACAGAAAAAAAGACCCTTTCAGTTAACTTCACCCTGTTTAAAAGCTGCAGGCTGAGTTATTTAATCTATAATAGAGGGCAACCAGACTTTCAAATGCATCTATTAGGAGGACATGAAACACTCTTTTTTTTTTTTTTTAATTCAGTTTTAATTTTAGCTTTTGCTTATAGAATAATTATCTTCTCTCTGGAGCTTATAAAAAAATTCCAATTAATATTGTCACATTCCCACACTTCATGCTTTACATGACATGATGTCATCATGGCTAAGCTTCGCGAACGAAGATTTAGGAAGGGCTCTACCCACGTTTGTTGCAAACGCGTTGGTGGCTAAAAAGGCCAATACGAGATAGGCAAGTCCGATTGCAGAAGGCACAGCAGAAAGACTCCTTAGATGGTATATCCTGCAAGGCGCGATTCTTTCTGCATTGTCTTTTCTCCTCAAGGGTGATCCTGCGCGCTTTCTCAAAAGCATCGGCAGCGTTGTAGATGGTGTGTCTCCAGGTCTCCCGATTGGAGGCCAGAGTAGACCAGTTATGGTGGTCAATATGGCCAAGGCTGAGATGTTGTTTCAGGGAGTCCTTGTATCTTTTCTTCGGGGCTCCTCTCTTGCGGCAGCCAGTGGCAAGTTCACCATAAAGCAGGATCTTAGGGAGGCGGTGGTCCTTCATCCTGGAGACGTGCCCTGCCCAACGGAGCTGTGTTCTCAGTAACATGGCCTCAATGCTTGTGACTGCTGCTTGTTCCAGAACAGAAGTATTGGTCACATAATCTGACCAGTGGATGTTAAGGATTGTACGGAGGCAGTGTTGATGGAAGTGTTCCAGGAGACGCAGGTGGTGGCGGTAGATGACCCGTGATTCAGAGCCGTATAAGAGAGTAGACAGCACTATGGCTCTGTAAACACTGATCTTTGTACTTTTATGACATGATGTACTGTGATTGATTTGACCCAAGAAGATACTATTCAAGGCAAGGAGACAAATACACTTACAAATAATACTAATACAAGTAAAAACCCCATTATTCCAAAGCAGGAGCTCGACAGTAGGAGGTAGCATGCAGGGCTTTGTGCACAGCTGCTCACCAGAGGTCTAATTGGGAATCAACCAGGGCGGACACCACCATTCTCTACACTGGTTCTAGAGATGAGTGCCCTTCCCTCCACCTCCATAGTTGCAGTTCATCTTAGGGCAGGAGGGGAAAGGGATGGGTCCATGTCCAAGTTGTGCAGTCCCATTCAATGGATCCAGCTGATAATTAACCCTTCAGTAAACTCCACTCCCTGTCACGGAAGTTATGCCCTACTGTGTCCACATGTCCAGCCTCCAAGACTGAGCTGGTGTTAGTTTGGCAGCACAAGCCAGGGTAAAAGGGGAACTGAGGGAGAAATGGGAGTAACAGACACCAAGGAGCAGTGTTTTAAGAATATGGCCAGTGTTACTGGGGTACACCAAGAGGCACTGACTCTGAACGCATCTGAGCAAAATGCAAAGGGTGGCTCTGAGGCTGAAGATGAGCCTGACACAGTGCTACTGGAGAGGAAAGAGGAATTGGTCAAGGAGAATCCGTTCCACTCAAATAAATATGTCAGAGTAGGGCCTTTCTCCAGAGATCCTCACAGTCTTACATCTCTCCATTGACAATGCAGCTAACTGAAGCACTTTCATCGGAGGACTTTTTCACCAGCTGCTTACAGATAAGCAAGATACATAAATTAAGTGGATAAATCTCCTGCAGTGACACCAAGGGAAGTGAACCGCATCATTCTAATACTGTGAAAAGAATAGGCTTTTTATGACAGCATAGCTGAAACTGTGAAATTTTAAGCGCTTGACTTCTTTTTGATCTTCTCAGACTTCCTCAGTAAAGCCCCTTCTGGAGCAGAAAAGCAGAACAAAGACAGGCAAAGCTCCGCCTTGCCCCTCCATTCCCTATTTCTTTCCTCTCTGCAGTTTTGGTAACTGTGGTGGGAAAAGGAATCAGATGAGAAGATAGTCTAGCATCTCTTTTCTATTTCTTCCTCACAAGCATCAGGGACAGAGCTGTTACAGGGTCTTGACAAGGTCATATACTCATTGCAATATTTCAGCACTGAACCATAATGGAGAGAATTTTACTCTGCTTGAAAGCATTGAAGAACATACATCTAATTTCACAATGAGATAACAGAGAATTGGAAACCCAGTTTTTAGGTTTGTAAAAATATCAAATTGTTTTGGAAAGGAAAAGCAGGTCAGGTCAGGTCAGACCAGGCTGCTCAGAAGACTGGGACAGTCAAGAAAATTGGTAATATAATAAAAATTGCTAACTCTAGAACAACTTGGGCCTGAAAGCACTGGTTTTGTACTGCTAAGTGTCAGAAGAGAAACATCCAGCTCATTTTCATGGTCAAGAAGGAATAAAGAAAAGACATTGTTTATGATTATTATCTGCCTCTTTTGAACTTTATCTGGAGCTTTCCCAGTATATTTGCAAAACTTTTGCACAAACTCAAGACCCTGCCACAGAATGCAGATCAGTGTTACAATACAGGACCATTGCAATATTAGCCTTTCCTTTCAGCAGCAATAAATTCAGCTCCAGCCTGAGCCTTGTGGCCCCACTTGCACATTACCTGCCTTCAAACAACTGGTGTCGATAGAGGAGAAACAACCCCCTTAGCCTTTCATCTCCTTTTGTCCCATCTCATCCCCTGTCACTGGTAAATCCACATCAGTAAATTCACATCTGCTTGGAGATTACTAGACAAATAATACACATGCCCAGACATGTTGAAAAGATCCTATAGAAATGGAAACACATGCTCATTAACAGGATTCTGAATACCAGGCAATTAAATTATAGTCAAACCCACACCTTCTGAAATCTGCCCCTGGAACTGCTGTTGTTCTCACAGCTTCCAACCCTGCACAGAAGGGATCACTCAGAGAGTCAGTGCTACCGGCAGCAGGTGCTCTTGTTATTTAGGGACCTGAGATGAACTCCTACAAGGGCAACCTCTGTAGAAAATTTGAGTGAAACTCAAATGAGTGTTAGGATGAATATTGTTTGCATTGCAGTAACATTAGCTTCCATGGTGGTGTTGCTAGTGATGTGGGATGCCTCTTTGCCATTCTACCAATATAAGGGTGTGTTGTTCTTGGTGTTATTTGATGACTTCTCACATAGACAGGACTGGACTGAGCAGCTTTTTGTTTTATGATACGCTCAGAAGCATAACCTGAATGCAAACAAAACAAAGTGGTAGAGGGCAACAGTGATGTAATTATTATGAACATGAAAACTGGTAGTTATCACAGGCCAGGTATTGCTAGGCAGTGAAGAGTAAAGACAAATCACATAGATACATGATAGATATGGAGGGATAGGGAGTATTGCTGCCAAGGAAAGTGTGGTTAAAGCAAGAATGGCTGTCTTAGCAGTATTTACATGCATATAGGTGGACTAAAATGTCGCTGAAAACTGCAGCACCCTACCACACAGTTCATCTGATTTTTTTCTGAAAAAGGAAAAATTTATCCCCAAGAGAGCTGGCGAAAGCTTAGTATTTCATTTAAGGGAAGCAATTTGAAAGATTCAAGAATAGGTTCCAAACACAGCTGATGCAATTTCTTTCTCTTTGTTACTTAACATGGTTTTATTGATCTGAATATATAATTAACAGAAGTAATTGAAAGGGCAAGGAAATAGAACTGTCTACTATAATTAAATTTTCAGTCAAAATCTATATATCTGATGCACTTTCAGTTTCAATATTTCGGTGTACTGCCACTGGCACATTACTCACTGTGCTTTATTGACAGCAAAATGTTCGTGACTCGTCCTCTCCCAGCTATGGAGACAAAAATACATGGACTTTAGTCAAACACGATGCCTGCTGCAGTTTCAGTAGTGATATCAGGACAGACTAAACACAGTGCAAAAGCATGTTAATCCAACAAGTGCTTTCTGTGGGACTGATCCTACAACCATTCACCTGATGAGTAACCTTTAAAAGTAATTTGCCTGTATGAATGAGGATTTGGCATGTCAGCCATGTGAATACCACAGTGAAAGCTGTGGTATTGGATTATCTGTTCCCTGTGCTGAAAAATGAGGCAAAATAGTCCCTTTTTTACAATTGGAATGAATCTGTCTGCAACTATATAAAATGACTGTGGCACTGGAATTACAAATTTAATAAATCACCTAATGTAGGACTGTAATGTAAGCAACAGTGCAACTCTGATTTTTTTATTGTGCATATTAAAGCATCCAATCCAGTCTCCCAAAAAGCCCCAGAGTGCTTCACAGCCTCACCACGTACCCTGAGTCTTTTTCAGATCAGTGTGGGTATCTTAGCCCAGATCTCCAGTTGTGCTGCAGGCTCTCTGTGATTACCATATCAAAAAGCAGGAAAACACAATGGAAATGAGGGAAGGGGAGGAACAGGGCTAACATCTGTATTTTTCAGCCGAGGAGCTAGCATCTGCATTTGCAGCTTCAGAGCAAAAGGCATCCTGGCAGAGCCTGTCTCTGGGTGGACACAGAGCTCATAGTCAACTTTGCATTGGTCAGGAGCCACTGGGAGTGACAGAGGTCAAGTCTGACAACCACTGCTAATGGAGACAAGTCCTGTCTTGGCATGGTCCAGTTTGAAGTGTCTGATGTACTGTGGTCTGGAAGCCCTGGCTAGAGGAAGTAGCCCAATTTTTATCTCTGAGGGGCTTTTGTCCACTATGGGAATTCAGGTATTACTTCTTTCAACTTGCCTGTTATTAAAAAAACCATCTTGTTCTTGTTTTCTGTAAATTCTTAGCAGTTTCTGATACAGCTATGTCTGTAATGATTAGCTATCCCATTTTCAGGACTTGATAGACTCTGCTGGTTCACAGAGCTTACTTCATTCTTGCCTGTGTCTTTTCCTAAAAAAAGTGCAGTGAGATTCCTCTTAACCTTGCCAATGAATCAGAAAACCTCCTGACCACAAAAGGACCCCTTCTGGCTACAGGAGTGGGTTTGCAGTGGTCTTTCATCCAGATGAAAGGACAAGTTTTCTTGCTCATTTGTTTGCCAAGACAGGAAGCTTTGCTTTCCTGGGCTTCCAGAAGAATGAGAGGTCCCAAGTGCTATAGTTTGTCATGGCAGTTCCTGAGTGCTCCAAGAGCATTTCAGAAAAGTAAGATAAGGGTTAAAACCTCTGCATCATCTTACAAATGGGATATATGCTTTAGTGGCACAGTTACTTCTTCTCTTGTTTTGCTGCTGCACTGTAAGGTCTTTACTGGCTGACTCTAAGTAGTATAGGTAGAGTAGCACATCTGCAATGACAATAAAATGTAAATTGCCCTCATGTGTGTCTGTTGTGATAGAGACAAGACATGCTGAAGTGGCCTGACTCTGCTCTCAGTGGCACTGACCCCTGCATGACTGCCACTTCAGCAGAATTACCTATGGACTACTACAGGGAGCACAAAATCAGGCTTACTCCCCGTGTCACATCTTCTTCCTCTTCCTTAACAGTCAGAGGCAGCTTACTCCTTTTATGATTTGTTCCTTGCTGAAAGGTTTCTCTCCTCAGCCTTTTAATATCACTTGAATCTCTGTGGTTGCAAGACAGATTTTCCCCTCCAATAAGGGAAGGGATTAAGAAAATCAGATTTGGCAGAGTAATGGAAAGAGATTAGAGAATTCAAATAATTGATACAAGGGTGACAGCTCAGTTCTCGTAGCACATGAAAGCATTTTGGAAGGAATTTGAGAGGTCAAAACATGAAATTACTTTCTACCACATTGCTAGTTTTTCCTGGCTGCTGTAGAAAAGCACACTAGAGGACCATTTTCCCCCTCTACTTCAAAAAGTATTGTTTCTCTCAGCTAGCTACAATTGCAATACATCTTCGAAGTTGCACTGCCTTGACATGCGACTGGTGGGTAGAAAGGCGGAGTCAATATGTTGAAAACTATTTTGGAATAGGAAATGTTGAACTTAATTTGTTTCACCAGACATTCAGAAACAAGTATTCTTACTTTTAACGCAATACTGCTGCAAAGAACGATTTCAAATTGATTTGACATTGCTATACTGTAGTAATCTTCCAAAATCCATGATAAATCAAATGTTTTCAGAGTACAGCCTCTCATGGTCCCTTGTAGCTCTGTTTTCTATGGTTCTCCAACTGCAATAATTTCCCCATTCTTCTCTAGAGAGATTTCCTTCTATATTTCCGTATCACAGTTTACAATTACTTCAAAGTGCAGTAAAATAAAATAAGCATGGAAGTCTGTGCAAAGATCAAAGGAGACCTTATTAACAGTTGTTTTGTATGCAGTTAAATCTTGAAAGAATACAAGTATAGAAAGTCAACCATATAAAAAAATGTATCTCCACTGCAAGCCACTACTCACAAAGCCGGGTGTTTGGTCTGTGTGAAGGTTATGGGGAATTGTTGGAGCCCAGAGGGATTCACATGCAGAGGATGGACACAAGGGCTGAACATGACTCTTCTTTGGCATTACCAACACTCCAGCAAGTGAGGTGGGGTTACACTGACAGTCACCAATATAACGAGCACAGAACTGAACCCCCTCTTGTTACAAGCTGATGTGAAGAGCTGCATAGTGGAAACCACTTGCAGTACACAGTAACATGTTTTTATTGGCCCAAAGAAAGCACAGGAAACCTAGTAAATATTTTCAAGTGCCACCTCCTGGCATTTCATCTACTATTTACATAAATACAGCTATTTTTCATTTCATAGAGCAGATGAAGGGCTCTAGAAATTGGATAGATCTCCTCAGCTGTCTGGCCAACAGTTGAATAGACTTCAAAGCTAGATGTAACCTCATTTTGTGCACAACATGGATACTGCACTTTTCTCCTGAGCAGTTCAGAGACCTGCAAACATGAACAAAGTCTTCGTAAATCCATGTGAAGCCACCAAGGACAGTAGTTGCTAATTCCTAGTTCCATTGCAGACCTCATGATATATTTCTTGTGAGCACTCCAGCTTCTGGAGCCAAGGGGTTGTGTGAGAATACAAATTCTATTCAGGAATAAAATGGGGTATGTGTGCAATTCTGGAAGGCAGCGATGAGAACCTGAAAAACAAGACTCCCACCAACCTGGAAAGCAAAGAAACAAGAGGTATCTGCAGTCATTTTTTTTAATCTCAAAGGCTGGTGAAGGGAAGAGTTGGTTAATTAATTTGCATATTGTGGCTTGGCAGCATTGTAAGCGCTGAATGATGAGTGCAGCATCTCACAGGAACTCTGTGATGCAGCTGGCAGGAAATTCCAGGCTCTCTCACTCCCTGAGTCCTGCCTGCAAATTGTTTCACTGATCAGTATATCTGATTTTTACTGATGATACATACTGAACATGGGACTGGAGCCTTGGATTTGTTCTCGTTTGGTTTTCTTGTTTTGGTATTAATGCTACTGTCACTTAATGTGAAATCCCTTTACATGGCTATTTTCCATGCAAGGTTGAAATGCCTAGAATGTTGTGATGAAGGATTTTATAGACTTGATGAGAAAACAAAATTAATTTAAGGATGTGAGAAAATGATTCAATATAACTATAAGTGTTTAGGAAAATTACTAGCCTTCTGCAAAAACTCTGACCAAGATTTATATTGCCTACAAAACTCACTAATGATATTGAGGCTAGGGCCTTATGAACCAGGCTAAAAGAAATTATAAATCTAAATGAGCAAATCTGAGCATGACCCTGCCATTTTCTCCAGACCAAAATAAGATTTATCATGAGAGTTATGAAACTTGGACCCTGTTATATATTAAAGAATCCTATTTATGACCACGCAGTTAGGTTTGAATTATTGGGTTTGTTCTAAACATTTCTTTTGCAGGATTTATGTCTTGGTCATTTTACAACTTTCAGGGATGAAACTTGCAATTCATAACCACAGCACAGAAAAAAATTTCTTTGAATTTTTGCTTTAGAAACCATCAGTCACACTTCAAAACTGGAGAGCTGATAAAATGGCGCGCTTTTTTTTGTTGGTTTTTTTTTTTTTTTGTTGTTGTTGTTGTTGTTGTTGTTGTTTGGTTTTTTTTTTAGGAAACCCTTACACCTATTGAAAGAGGTTCTGACCATGCTTAGCTTTAAAAATTACTTAATTTTGAAAGCTATGATTTTGCATCCTTACTCCCTGAGGTATTCAAGCTCATTATTTACAGTACTGTTTTTCAAATGTAAATGTCTGAGAATTACTTCATGTGAAAGGTAGTTGCTGTATGCCTTTAAGCATAACTATACAAAAAGAATAGCACTCATGAAATTATTTTCTTGCTTGTTGAAAAAGCATCTCATTTGAATAAAAATTATTTTTAATTTTGCCATTAAAATTGGGAACACAGTGCTGCTTAAGATCAAGGAAAAAAGGGAGTGATTCCTATATCCTACTGTCCAACGCTACCACACATCAAATCTTTAAAGAATTAACTGGGAGAAGGGTTCTTGATATCTGAGTCACATACCCCCTGTACAGACCATAATTACTTGTCTCTATAGATGGACTAGATAGCCAGAATGTGGTAGGCCTGGATTATAGTTGAATAAGGCTAGGTTTTGTTTAGGATTTTTTTTAAACAGAAAGAATACCCAGCTCTTACATTTAGGGGTTTTAGCTCAGTCACAGCTCCTATGGCTTGCAGACTCCCACTTATGTAGTGCCTGAAAGCATGAAATGGAGTTCTCAGTGTTCCCATGTGAAAGAAAACTGGTAGCACTAGGAAACTGGGTCACAACTTTTGCTGCGTGGATGATCTGGCACGAAAAGTGAGGTGTCTAAGCGTGCTAATGGCCATGTGTCTGGCAATTATCTGTTTTTCAAGTGTCATCTTCTATTTTAGTGAATGTATCCATAGTTGAAAATACTGGGTTTTTTAACCCTTAGTTGCATATAAAACAAATTTTGTATTACTGAACTAGAAATTAAATGTTTTGAGGTGGGGTTACAGGGGGAAGAGGTTATGATTATGACTGTTAAATATGTGTCAGAATCCTACAGCACTATGGACCAGATTCTACACTGAACTGTCACGCCTATGCTGAAGGCAGTACAATTGGCATGGTGAAGGTTTCCATTAACTGTGAATTTACTTCTGTATGCCTTCTGTTCACTTTTTCTTTTCTTTTGTTTGCGTGTTTTATCATGCAATAAACAGGTAATAATGACAACAACAACGACAACAACATTGTTAATCAGACAATTTCTCCAAAGTTTGAGGTGAGGTGTAATGTCATGGATAGCAGTGTCCTGACTGCAGCTGTGTAGGCCATACTTGAGTAGGTTTCAGGCACTGCAAAAGTAGGGACTGCAAAAGTAGGGACTGTCTCTGGCTTCCTTCTCTTCAGATGAATATCAAGAGCCTTCACTGGTTCTTTGTGGTGCTGATGGATATCATGGACCCTGAAGTATTGCTGACATATCTGGAAGCCTCAACAAGGATGGACAAAACAACTTCTGAGGCTCCATTGTCTCTTGGAGAAGACTCCAAAGAAAGTCTTGGGCAACTGAAAGGAAGACTTTCCCTTGATCAAGGAGGAATAGGTTAGAGAACACCAAAGCAAACTTGATATTCACAAATTGATGCATTCATGAGTGCTGAGAGAGCTGCAGGACACCATAGTGAGGGTACTCACAATCATCTCTGAAAGGTCATGGTGATACAGAGAGGTGCTTGAGGACTGGAAGAAATCAGTTGTCAGCAGAGTCTTCAAAAAGGGAAAGAAGGAGGACTGAGGCAACTACCGGCCAGACAACCTCACCTCAATCCCTGGAAAGGTGATGGAGCACCTCATTCTGGAGGCCGTCTATATCCACATGGATGACAAGCCAGTGACCAGGAGTAGTCAGATGGATTCACTAAAGGTAAATCATGCTTAACCAACCTGATTGCTTTCTAATATGAAACAAATACTTGGATGAAGACCATTGCCAACAGGTTGAAGGAGGTGTTCCCGCCCCTCTACTCAGCCCTAGTGAGGCCACATCTGGAGTGCTGTGTCCAATTCTGGGCTCTTCAGTACAAGAGAGACATGGAGATCCTGGAGCAGGCCCAGTAGGTGGTGACAAAGATGATGAGGGGACTGGAGCACCTCTCTTGTGAGGAAAGGCTGGGGAAGCTGGGCCTGTTCAGCCTCAAGAAGAGATGGCTGAGAGGGGACTTCATCAATGTCTGTAAGTATATAAAGGGAGGGTTTCAAGAGGATGCAGCCAGGCTCTTCTTGGTGGTGCCATGCAGTAGAACGAGAGGCAGTAGGCAGAAACTGATGCACAGGAAGTTCTGCCTGACTATGAGGAAGAACTTCTTTCCTGTAAGGGTGACTGAGCACTGGAACAGATTGTCCAGAGAGGTTGTGGAGTCTCCCTCAGAGGAGATATTCAAGAACTGTCTGTATACAATCCTGTGCCAGGCACTCTGGGGCGACCCTTCTTGAGCAGGGAGGTTGGACCAAATGATCCACTGTGGTCCCTTACAACCTAATCCATTTTGTGATTCTGTGAACTGCTGATCTGACCTGAGGGCTTGATTGTTCATAAGCATTAGAAGGTTCTAGCTTCTTGCATCCCTGACCTATGTGTTGCAACCACTCTACAGACAAGCCTTATGAAATGTTTCCATGTGTCACTTCTACCCATTCTCCTACATTCTTTGTTTTCCTATGAACTCATTCCTTCAAGGAACAAAACTGTTAGATGGGAAGACGAAAGGTAATATGGCAAGCATTCACAGCCACATAAATAAAATAACAAATGATGGGACCAGTTTCCCTGACAGTGTAAAATGGCATATCTGTGTAGACTTCATCTGGCCTATGGTTTCTATTTAAACCTTGCATAATGGCTCTCATTGTATGTGCGAGTTTTGAAATTACTAATTTAGTTGCATGTTAACTGTGCCCTGAGCTCACTGCAACAGAACAAACAGTGAAGCTACTCTGGTCCTTGGGGCAGAGAAGGGCTGAGAATTGCAGGAAGACAAGCAACAGGAGACTTCTCTGAGGTCTACTTCTCGGTGATCAAAGGCAGGCCAGAAACAAGAACAAAACTTTCATCCCCTGTTTAAACAACAGCAAAGTCCCATAGCAGAATTGCAGATGGGATAGTATGAACAAACAACTCTTATGCTGTGTCTTGCAGAAGGGTCCAGTGGCAGCTATAAGGTGTTGAAAACATGTTGCTGTATTGGCAGGACCACACATGAAAGCCAACAGTAGAATGTTCCCTACGTGCCATCTGTATATGGCCCAGTGTGCAGAGTCACCAAAGCCTCCACTGCCAGAACTGCAAGGGAAACCTCTCCTCAGCAGGGAGAAGGTTAGACTGTGCTTCACTTATTTAAGTAGGTCAAAGATTGAACGTGTTGTTTTTGTTTTGGTGTTGTTTTTTTTTTTATATGGAGTAAAGTCATCATAATTCTTAACATAAGCATAACTGGTTTGGATAAAAACACTAATAATTCTGTGAGATGTGACTGTCTTCAATAACATGGAGGTGAAATGAGTTTTATGGAAGTATGGTTCCTGTCTCTCATCAGATATTTCATGTACCTGTATCTCTGCTCCAGTAATTAAAAACACCCAAGCTTAAAAATCTGCACAGTTCCCTACTTACTCTTGCAAAATCATAACCAGCTTTCTCTTGGAAAGAAACTACAGCAAAATGAAAGTGATGTTGGTTTCAAATTGTATTAACTTGTAGAGCCTCATGCACAAAAGGACCACTCGCACAGTTGTTCCTCTGAGGCATAACTCAGAGCTTGGCCCTTTTTAGGAAACTCATTACTTAACAATAATAATTGTTGTGGTTGATTGCATTGGCTCAGATATGCTTGGCAAGGCTGCGAGAAAAATCTTTGTTGTCATGCCAAATGCTTTTCAACCTGTGTGTGCCTGTGTTCAGGTCTGATAAGGTTATCTGTGGTGCGTATGCATCTCATCAAAAGGTTACATGCTTGTACTGTCCATAGAGGCTTCAGGGAGGTTGCATTTAATGCTAAAATATCCATCTGAAAAGGCAATTCTGCCCTAGCCCAAGGCTGGGGCACCCTTTGCCCTATTCTGATTATGTACCTGTGACTTGTACTTCCCTGGCTGCGCCACCCCTCCGGTTCAACAGGAGAGTGGGACAGTGACCCTTTCATCCTCCTCCTCCAAGTCTATTTTGTGTGGCACTTATGGAGACAGACATGTGGGTCTGCGTATTTTTGGGCTTGATGGGGTGAAAGAAGCGACTCCTTCTTATCTCCTATGCAGGCTTTGACACTGTATCAGAAAAGAGAAACTTGCCTTTCTCAAAGGTGTTTTGAAATGAGCCTGGACGCACTGCTGCCTGTGCACATGAGGTACATGCTGAAAATGCCCCATGCCTGCAAGTGTTCAAGGCCAGGTTGGATGGGGCTTTGAGCAACTTGGTCTAGTGGAAGGTGTCCCTGCCCATGGCAGGGGTGTTAGAACTGAGTGATCTGTGAGGCCCTTTCCAACCCAAACCATTCTATGATTCTATGATGTGCCTGCTGGTCATTTCTGACCATAGGTCTTAAGGCTCTGCCTTTGTCTAGGGATAAGATATCCAGCTCACCAGTCTTTTGTCCATACACACACTGACGTTTTTATTTAGGCACCTGCTAGATTTTAGTGACTTTTTGCAAGCACATCCCAGGCTGGGGACTTCTGGGCTGTGGGTGGTTTTCAGTGCTGCAATTTGTGGTCTCAATTTAGGTGCCATTGCAGGTTCTCTGGTTCTCTTCCCAAAGTATGGATACACTGTATGAGCTGTCTGTAAATCCTGATTTAATCTAATCTGAACACAGATTTTACATTGGCTTAAATTCATTGAATTATTTATTTTCTTTTTTTTATAGATAGTAATACTGATATAATTCTTACTGTATGCACAACTACGTGAGGCCAAAGAGTTCTTAGCTGTATAAATTCCATGTACAAAGGAAATTATACTGGCAATTTTGTCCATACTGAGATATTGTACCTCTTTGACTACATCAGACTTATCAAAATGATGCATTCCTAACATCTTTTATAGGGTTCAGAGTTGCAACAGTTCAGTTTTTTGTGTCTGTCCCTCTGATGTACAGCGTGTTGGATTTTTAAAGGACAAATGCGCATTTCTGTTGCTAGAATAGGACTCTGAGGTCATACACAGTTGCAAAAGGTCAAGTTTGCTAACTTGATGCTAGTTGACATTTGTTTTCCACTGGTTTCTTCCTTCAGTCTAAAAATGTTCTATTTTTTCTGTCAGCTTCATTTCATATGCTGTTGTTTCCATGAATCTTCTTTCCACCATTTTGTCTTCACTATATACAGATGGGGAAGTGCAAGGAATGTCCTGAATCTTCCTGACTTCTTCCCATTCTCTATTTCTATCTTCTTATTCTCGTTCCCCAGACAGCTATTCCTTTGATACTTGGAAGATTTCCATGTTTTGCGGTGTCTTCCCCAACTACTTCCTTAATACCCTACTTCTAATTGCCTCTTTCTTGGCAAAAGGCCTCTCTGATGTCAAGAAGAAAATAAAATCTTTTAATTTATAGTATCAATTCTTACCTGGAAGGTTTTGTCTGTCAGTCTGAGGACTTGAACTTTTTTTTTTCTGGGTTTTATATCCTGCAGAAAGGAGTTGTTAAGAGATGGCTGGTTGTTTAGGAACAGATGCTCTTTGTGTGTAGCAATAAGAGCTTTCCTTCCTTGGCTGGGCAAGTTCTTTTTCCTCTGAAGGACTGAAACAGTACTGACTTAAGAAGTCCATTTCTGTAAAAGTTTCAGATCAAGGTGCTCTGTGGGTTATTAGCTCCAAAAGCAGGTGATGAAGAAGAAGAGATCTCTGAGTCATATGCTAGGCACCCAGGTGGCATGGTTCACGATGCCATCTCTGATTAATTTGTGTAAGCAGACGTGGCTGGAAAGTATCTTTCTTGGTCCCAGCTCTTCTTGGTGCCAGCTGTTCTTGGCCTACCTTCAGTTTTTTGGCTGAACACAAAAGTCTATTTGCCCTTTCAGTTTAGACAACTACAACCTATTTGCCCAGGAAGACAATTGCTTTGGTTGCGTTTTCAATGTTTGTGGCAAAAAGCTGTGGAGAAAGATGTGTCTGCTCTGCTGCAACCTCATATAACAAAGCTTTACATCTTTGTGCTGTAAGCCTGCACGAGTGAAAAAGACAGGGCAGGGGCAAGGACGCTTCTCCTCTCTACCTTGTTGCTGGCATTCAGACAAAAAAGAAAGCTTCGTGCCTCTCCCTGAGTGAGAGCTGAGCTACCAATTTGTGCCAGTCGTGTTCTCCATGTTTGTACATGAGAGTAGCAGCAGTTGCTACTCTTTGAGCTCCCACAGACTTGGTAAAAATGCCTTCAGCAGTCACTCCCTCTGCACCTTCCCCCCACTGCTGGTTGTGGTTTAGAGCCACAATACAGCCCTTAGACTGCAAATGGCTTGGAGCAGGGATTATGTTTTTCTTTTATGTTAAACAAGAGCAACCCACACTGAATGTGCTCATTAAAAAATCATGTTGTTCAACACTGTTCCCTTGGGCTACAGTTAGAGCTTCGCAATTTAACATGCAAGAGACAGGTTGGATTCTCAGGCCAGCCAGTCTCAGGAAGGGATAAATGAATGGCAAAACAGCATGTTGGAAGAATAAACCCATACCCACAGTGGGACAAGAAGTCAATCTTCAATAGGATATGTTTGTAAAAATGTGATTGCTTAAATTAATTTAGAAAGGATCCTAACAGGTGGGAAAGAATGGTTGTTTCTTTCAACAAGAAAGATTAGTTCTTGGCCATGCTGCCTCACAAAATCACATTAAAACCCAAATTAAATAGTAACTTGCACCATTAATAGAAGGTACATCTCCTGCCCTTCCCTATAAAGGAAACCTACCTGTCTTTAAAGACCACTAGGTGTATACATGACAAGAGAAACAGAAAAATTACTAAGAAGTTAAGCCTACTGTGCATTGTATTAACTCCATAAACGATCCTAATGATTTTGCTATGGGTGAAATGCACGAGGGTAGTAGGAGAGATTAAAATGTTACAGTGTATAGCAGTTCAAGGATTTTAAGCATAAAATGGATGCACCACCTGAGCTGAAAGCAGAATGATGTTCTGAGAAAAGCATTGAGACTTCAGGTGTTTTCCATCCTAAGGATTAGGAACCTTAAGTGGAGAGAACAGAATCCCATGCGCAGTTGCTGCTCCAGATGTTTTGACCAGCTTCAGCCTCTCTTGGCAAACTCTTCCACGCAAGATCTTCCTATTGTAGCCTGTTGATCTGGCTGTCCCCACAATGCCCTAGCTCAAATCAAGTTGCATTGGGCTGTTTGCAGGACAGAGATCTCTGGAGAGAACTGATGCACAAAGGAGGGAGTAGCGAAGCCTGCTCCATTCCAGTGCAGGCTGCAAAACCAATTGCATTGATAGTCCCTCTATTCCTTGGTGCATTGTTTGAAGATGAGATTTGTTAAGCAGCTATCTCTGCATCATATTAATAATGAGGCAGTTCGATAGTTTGAGCTCAACACTCTGCCAGCCTGAACTGAAGGACGCAGAAGACGAACACCATTGTTAAAACTGCAATTGTGTTCTTCACTGTTGGGATAAACAAGAGCAACGCTTAAAAGAAGCTGGAGGAGACACTGACATTACAGAAAGGAGGTGTCTCTTTTGTGTGCAGGGTGCAAATTAAAAGAATTAATGTGACGGAGAGTTGAGAATCATTTCTCTGTCTTAGTGTGCATAATACCAATGATCTATCAGATCCTCAGAAAGATTCTAACTACCTAATTTTCAAAATTAGAGAAACTTCCCTAGATTCTTCCCACCCATACAGTATGCCAGAGAATTTGGGGAAGGAAGCCAGAGGGAATGAAAGAACACTGAGAGTGAATCCTGTTGAAATTAGCCTGTAAATGAACAGAGTTCTGACAGCTTTGCATGGCCTAGTCCATGACCATCCTTTGAGGATGTCAAAGCAAAAAAATCAAAGAAGCTCCAAGTCCTGCAAACAGCTCAGTGTCTGACTTGATCAGCTACTGAGAGATTCTTTTTTCCTCCCGAAGGCTTTTTGCATGGATCTAGTTGTTTATTAAAGCCCAGATCACACACTAATGGGCTGACGACCTGTGTTTGTAGCAACCTGTTCCCTTTACAGTACTTGCTTTTTTCCTTCCCCTCAGCAAGGCGGACACAACCCCTGCTGGTTCCTGCAGGCTCAATCTACAGGAAAGGAACTAGCAACTATTGTATCAGAATGCAGGGAAAGAAAAAGGTGAATAAAAGTCTCACCGTTATCGTTCTGCACGTTAACAACTGCACTAAGGGCTCACTGGGCTGTCCTGGGGCTAGTAGTGACAGAACATACAAGCTGTGGGGGTGTCTATCAGGGTGCCATTTGCCCTGCAGAAATTTTGCCACTGGAAGAAAATGATGGACTAAGCTAAACCCCTCTCTTTCACGTTGCAGTGGAAAGCTGGCATGTTACCAGCACACTGTCTTCATGTCTGACAATTGAGACAGCTGGGCATATTGTCCTAAAGAAACATCCCATGCTGCTGAAGCATTCTGTGTCACCAACACAACTGGTGACCTGACTTTGGGGCCAGCACAGGAGCAGTCCTTCCTGAGTCCAAACGGGGCACAAGGGACACCCCCTTTCCTCCTGGGAACACTCGGGCACATTTTGAAAGAATTCCTTACTTGCGACTGAGAAGATAAGCATTTGGACCTGAATAGAACCATTGTTTTGGCCTGCCATGGTACCATCTGGAGATCGTTTGTAATCACTGTAGCTCATGGGTTAGTGCACACCGCTTCCAATAGCTGGAGGAGAACTGATGATAATTACCACAAAAACAGTGTCTTGATTTATAGCAATACTAATAAAGTGCTTAATTAGTTAAAAAGTTGCAAAATTGCTTTTCTTAATATAGACGAGTTCAGCAACAAAATTGGAAATAATTATCAGAGATCTGATTCAGAATACAATATTTTCTTCATCTGGAAGTAAAAAAGTTGCTTACTAGTGCATGCCAGGAGGGTAGGGCAGTGTCCTTTTCTTGGAGTTCCCCTTCCCAAGTGTTATTTTATGCCTTTATTGCTAAAAGATGTTGTGCTGCTGCTCCATGTAGAGCAGAGTATGCAGGCAGAAGTGGACCAATATTTTCGAGCTGGAACTAGGTTGTTGCTATAGTAACACTCAAATGATAGACAGATTTTCTGAATGTGCAGTGGTCTACTGTGATAAGAGAGCTCCCAGGATTCCTACCAAATTGCTCCAAACTTGCTAGAGTGCAATACACCAAATGCCACATCTTTGAAATAACACAACCAAACAAAAACCAGCCCAATAACCAAATATTTTTTCCCCCTAGCTTTCAAATGAAAACTGCACTTAACGCATGGCATTTATATTCCTAGACAATATCTTCCTGCCAATGTCTTTTTAGTGCACTGGCATTCCAAATGACAGACCACACTCTAAGTTTAACACCACCTACGGACAGATTCAATACGGCAGCATGCAAAGTCTTGTGTGAACAAGATGTTAACTCCTTTGGATTTTTATTTTAGGCCGCATGCAGCCTGTGCACTGGTGAGAATCCCATTGAGTCAGTGAAGCTTTGCAAGAGCACACCACTCTGTTCATGGCTGTATTTTGCAGCACGGAGACCTTAGAGATTAAATGTCTGAGCACATGGCAGAATAAATATTACATTCATAAACCATCCAAAGAGAAGTTTCACAGGGGCTACTTCCATGAAGTATAAAATATACCTCCCTTGGCCATGTCCCCCTTGCACACATTGTGATGTGGTTTTCATGCAAAGAAGTTTCCTTCTCTGCTCTTCCTTCTTTCTCTGCTCCAGGCAAGGAGGGTTCAAGATTTTGGATTTCCAGGAAGAAATTTCTCCCTGAGCACAGCCAGGGCTCATGAGCATTGCAGAGACATTTTGGCTATGTCTCTTCATCATCCATTACCTCTCAGTGGGAGTTCTACTGCACCAACTGCAGTCTGCAGCTGACAGAGTGTGTTTAATGTCCCTTTGCCCCCAGCACCCAATTCCTTCAGCAGTTCATCTCCCTAGGAAGCTGCTGCAAATTATATTGGTGAAATCTTCCAGTGAACTTAGCCTGATTTCTGTAAAGGGAATTTCATTCCCATTGAAATGTATCTGTAAATCCAAGACAGAGGTTTGGACATATTTGTGTGTATGAAATGTAGTATTATTTAGATTACCCTCACCACTCTTAGATCTGTAACCTAGTTATTACTAGTGGCTTTACCCTCACAAGAAATGTAGGACATAGGACAGTTTTAATGGCAGCTTTGATGCAAAGGTAGCTGGTAACTTGGGAGACCTTTGCACAAATGTTAAATGAGAAGTCTTGAGCTGGAAGCCCAATTTTCTTCATTTAGGGGCTTATATCTTATGCAGACAGTCCTTCTGCTATCAAACATGTCCAGATAACAAAGAGGAAAATTTTCTTATACCTGTATGTTAAAATCTCACTGATTGCAAGAGGAATTATGTGTGCAGAAGGGTGTCAGAAGCAGTAAATCACATGCATGCCTAGATATTATAAAAGATATATAATTTAGGAATTAATTAATATATGAAACAATAACTTAGAGTTTGATTAAATAGAGTTTTATGCATTTGCTTGGGGGTTTGTCTTTTTTTTTTTTTTTTCAGTTGTCTTATTACTGAAGATTGCTTGGGAACATATTTCTCTTCTTGCTTACTTGGCTTATACAGCTTTGATAATGTCCTGCAATAAAGCTCACCTAAACGTAAAGATGAATTGCCTTTATGATTCACAAGGCACTCCGGATAATTAATTACTCAACATTTATGGTTTGGCATGTGGTCATCAATCATTCAAAAATTCATGTTTGTAAACATTTCCTTTGCAACTGATCTTCTTATGTCAAACTTCAAAATGACTAGTGGAGATATGACAGAGCTATAAATGTCTTCCTTTAAAATTTACTGGTTGTGCTCCAGTTTATTTCTTGTGGCACAAATTAAGCAACAGATGTGGTGGGACAGGAGTTCTGAGGAAGAATGGTAAAGCATCTTGAATGGTTCTCAAATGTATTTTATTTTCCCCTTTATGTTAACAGATGTTGGAATCCTTAACTGCTCTCTGTCATGGCTTGTGTCTGTGAGCATTTGTTCTGGTTGTAAGGTGGCTGTGTGAAAAACTTTGAAAAGTCTGAAATGAGACCTCTGGCAGAAAGGAAGAAGAGCTAACCAACAAAGTTAGTCTCTATTCAGCTCTGCTCAATAGGGTAAAGAACCACAAATCCTGAAAGAATAGGTTTTATTTTTTACCAGACAGACCTGCAGCTTCACAGCTTACGAAAGGAATTCTCAATACTCGCCATTGTAAGACTTAAAACTATCTGGTCATTAGATGGCAGAAATCACCACCATCTGAACCAAAATTTTTTATGCTGGGGGTGAAGTTTGGTACATAAGATGTGTCATACAGCTAACTGATGCCCCAACTGCACAGTCCTGATCCTCACCACCCAGGGCTGCTCAGCGCCCCCAGAGGCAGATATTCTGTGGGGGAAAAGGAATGTCTGCTCTAAAAGTTAAGGACCATATGATCATTCAGACAGACAGACTCATCTTCAAATTGTTTGGTGATATTATTTTTCCCATTTCCTAAGTTGCAAACGCTTCCATTTCAACCTGTACACTTTTTACAAAGTGATTGGCAGCCACCATATGTATGCATATATGTATGTAAATACAGAGAGTGTATACAGCATCTATTTTTGGAAGTGATACAGGAAAAGGCAACTAAACACCATTTCTATTTAAATTACAGTGTCAGTTGCTTTCATTTGGTTGATTTTTTTAAAGAGTATACTTGTGCTTTTAAAATCAGATGCCAGCTATTATGCCACATGGTGGAACTTCAATCTGCCTTAAATGTAGGCTTGAGCTATAGAGCTGTTGAAGGACTTTCTATATTTAGAATTAGAAGGACATTCCTGGTTGATATGAAAGATCTCCACAGGCTGACCTTCTCCTAGAAGGCCAGGACCAAGGCTTTTCACCAAGAGAAATTATTACTTCTGTGACTGCACAGGCTTCATATGCAAATCAATGTAAATCTTATGCTTGTTCACTTTGACCTTCTGTGTCGAAGAGATTTGTGTACTGCAGTTGTCATATGTCATACCCCTAGGCAGCTCTGCCTCAGGGTTTGTGGCCCTATTCCCTTGTCTTTCTCTTTCCTCTTAAATTCTACGCTGTCAGTGGGGTAAGCCATGAATCCCCCCCAGCCGATATGTATTTTCCAACCCTGTTTTGGAGAGTGGAGTAAAAGGAGTCTTTATTACAAATTTATTGAAAGGTAAGCAAACTTGCTTGTCTGCTGCATGTAAGACCTGGGCATACTTAGAGGTGACAGTGTTAGCACCTTGTTTTGCCTCTTCTAAACCCTCAGTCTGCTTGTTCCATGCACACTCAATCCCCAGCACTCTGGGGGACAAAAGAGTGGTTTAAGGCTTAGAGTGAGACAAATTCGAAATACTAGTACCTGCAGCATGCAAACAAGGCAAACCACACTCCCTAAAGCTGGGTCCATGGAGTGCTATGCTAAAACAGCCTACGCTGTCCATAGCAGAAGCAGGGAAATTAACTTTACCTAAGTGTATTTTTATCTATCATTTATCTTTGTCATGGCACACTGGGGTACCATGTTATTACTGGCTCATTTTTGCTGCAGCTTAGGGAAGAGGAAGGCATCTGGAAGACTGTCTTGCACAGGGGCAGCTCTGCCAACTCCAAATTCTGGTTCATAGTGTCAGTTCTTCCCTGGTGAACAGGTTAAGTGAGCAGTAGGCTCTGAAGAGTCTGAGGACGCCCCATGCAAGGGAACACTTGAACCTGTAAGAACAACAAAAAAATCTTGAGTACCACTGTAGGTCATTTTTTACTTATGTGGGACAGAGTTTGGAAGTGTGTAGCTTGTGCTGCAAAGGACTCAAAGGCTTGGATGCTAAAAAGCAGTACTGATGTATGCAGAAAGAAGAAACCAGGAGGAATAAATCAATCACACTGCATTATGTGTTATGAAAAATCTACAGAAAGGTTTAACATAGCTATCTAAATGAATGTGGTGAATGAGTTTCAGCGTAAATTACCCAGTCAATTCTTTCTCCTGCTGATGCACATGATAGGCTAAATATAGAAGGAATGTGGGGCAGAGATATTTTGTACACCTTGACTAGAGCTTGGAGTTTACACAAGTCTCTCTGTGTCATTTTCACTCAGAATACCATGTCTTTGCCTGCCATTTAGGCCTGGCCCTTATTAGAGAGGTTTTATCCTGCTGTAGTTATTTTCACTGACACACAATGATACAGGCACTTTTTTTTGTGCGTGTGTGAGTATTTGATTTACATCTATTTCTGGAAGCTACAGTTAATGTGTAGTTACATGGGTTTGAAAGTATCATTTGTAAAAGAGGAACTCATTTTGCAGCAGGAAGCAGAATAAGTTCTACTTCACTACTAGAAGCACATCTAACTGGTATGATTGCACTGGGACTCAGAGAAGTAAGAATGGCTTCTTTACTGGTGTAGTTAAAGCTGCAAGACTTGCTAGTGTAAATAAGTCTTCAGATGCGCTTTTCCCACTCTAGCTGTTTCCATTCAAAAAAATCCCAGCTGTACCAGATCCTTCCCTGCAACATGGAGTGCAGCGAGGGAGACAGGACTGAAAATCAAGGGGTCATAAACTGTGCGTGTCCACGTGCAAGGATTTAATTGGAACCAGAAGATAAAAATACATCTTCTTTCTTTGTGAATAAATAATGGAGTGGTCAGGGTATGTAACAATGCTTTATTTTTAACCAGTTTGGTTACGGTGAACATGTGTGAATAAGGACATGGGGTTCTGCCTGCAAATAAGTTTGTTCTGCAAGCGTGGTCTGAGCTTGCCAGCCCTATTTCAGCACAAAGCTCCCTTCTCACTCCCCCAGACCATTCTCCTGCTGCCTTATAACCACTGGAAAATTGTCTCCCCATATTCTGTAGGACACTGTTTCAGCTAGAGCCTTGCCAAGTGCATAGCACCTCAACATAAAGAGAACAGGGATGGAAACAACAAGTGAGTTTTTTGGAGGTGTCAGAATGGGCATCCATTTTTTCAGATTAAGGTGTTCATTTTTTGGGGGGAAAAATGCAAATAAAGCATCTGAAATGATTACACTGCAAGTGTAATTCATAGCTCTGCCTCTAAAATCATTTGACCATGCATGAAATAGGATGTCTCTGACTTCAAAAGATATTTTTTCATCTGAAGATCAAACCCTTCTATTTCGATTTAGTGTATATGGCACCATAGATTGCTCACTATGTTTTCTAGACTGAAAAAAAAAAATCTTCTTTTAACTCCATTGGAGAAAGAAACACAGGGGTCTTGAATGTTTTCTGTCACCACAGCTGCTCTGTTTCAGTACAACCCAAGTGGGCAATGCCTCACAAAAGTACTTGCATCACCTCCGTATCTTACAGCTCTATGGTACTGCCAGGGATGTGGCAAGTTGCAGCTGCTGCCACAGACCTGCCAGTTCCTTATGTGATACTCAACAGCTGTTGGAAGGTGTGTGTTAAAACTCATGCCGGGATTTGAATTTCTCTGTAAGCTTACTCAGAAAGTGAAAACTGCAATGCAAGCTTTATGTCCCCTAACTCCCAAGTATAGTGCGCTCCTATGTTAACAGGGATTCCACTTTAGCTGAGAACATGCACTGTGCATTTTCTTTAATTCTTTTTTGAACAAAACTACATTTTGGCATGTGATCACTACCTCCATCTGCCTGCTACACATGCATATATATGCTTTCAGTTACACAGCACTCTGATTTATATCTTATGTAAAGATGCAAAGCTTTGGGAACACATCTCAGGAGGGCTGTAGCTTTCTCAGGACTGGCAGCATCTATATTCCTCTGCCTCAGCCAAAAAACATACAGAGACCTCAGCTCCAACATCATTAGAGCTGATGGAGATGATATCAGTCTACTGCTACATTTTTCAAAGACTGCCAAGGGCTGCACCTCTGATTCCCCAGCTGGAGAGCTGAGAATGCAGAGACAAGGTGCAGATAGAAGCAAACAAGGAAGCTGTAGGTAGAATACTGCTCCCCAGTCTAAGCACATCTCTGCCAGGAAGGCTCCAACAAACTGCAGGAAATTCAGAAAAGGGCAACAAAAATGTTTAAAGGACTCGAGGGATTAATGTCTAGAGAAGATTAAAGAAATAAAAGTTTAGTTCAGTATCACTAAATGGCTAAGGGGGAATGGGATAACTCCATAAAAGCATCTGCAGGTGCAAAGAAATGGAGAAACCTTGTTTAAAATGATTTAAGGAACAGCTAGTAACAAAAGAATGGCATTGCTCAAAGGAAATGTAGACAAAACTCTGGGAAGCTTTTCGTAACATTCTTGTAAGCAAGAGATGGATCACTGAATTCTAGGAACCAACAGAAGTCCCCTTGCTTTGACCATCTGAAAAACAAACTGGACAAAGTCCACAGTACTAACTGGGAATGGACAAGATGAATAAAGCCATATGGAAAAACATGTACTTTTTTTTTTTAAGAGGTAGGAACATACCACTAAGAAGAAAGTGCTCCCATGTAACAGATGTGCAAAGGAGACTGCTAGGGCTCTCTCAGTGTACTGCACCAGGAGCTGAGCAGTTTGACTCAGATAATGTGCTTCCTTCCTTTACACTTCTCTTCCTGAGGCATCAGCATCTGCCTTGATGTGTCATATTTCCTCCTTTTGCTGCCCAAAGGAAGTCCCTTTGGTATGTCTTTAGAGTAGCAGGAGCTCACTACCCTCTGGCTGACCACATGTGAGTGGCCATGAAACAAAACCTTTCAGAATTGTTGGTCATATACCAACAAGCTCCTCTACCCAAGCAACTTTCTGCTGCTAGAATAATAGCAGTCACAGCAGTTCACATTTCAGACAGGAACTATGCAGGAGAATGAATCCCATCCTGTCCAGAACCCACTTGGACCTTTTCTTTGTTTAACTCATCTGGTACTAAAGTAACCTTGATCAGAAGAAGGACTATGCTGAACAGAGCTGGTGCAGAAAGATGCAAAAATGAAAAGTGCCCTTTGTTGTGGTGAAGGAGTCTGAGATGCTGTAAACAGAACTTGAGTTATCATTTGAGGATAGAGACCGGTGAGGTTCAGCTCTGCTGAAAAGAAGCTGGGGGTCCTAATGAGGAGCAGACCAAACACGAGCCAGGAGTCTGCCCGTGCAACAAGCCATATCAAACACTCTATCAGCAAGAGTACAGCCAACAGATCAAGGAAAGAGATTATCTCATAGTACTTGGCTCTTGTTAGGCCACAGCTAGAACACTGTGCCCCAGTTTGAGATAAACTTTGAAAAACTGGAGAGGACCCGGAGAAGGGCCATGAAGATGATGAGAGGATTGCAGAATGTGACATGAAGAAATGTTGAAGAAATTGGGTTTGCTTATCCTAGAGAAGGAAAGGCTCCAGGGGATGTAGTTACAGTCTTCCAATACCTGAAATGCAGTTACAGAGCGGATGGAGATATGTCCTTACAGTGATGCACAGAGTTTCTTCAGGAAAAATTCTGTTTGGATATAAGAAAAGAATGTTTCCCCATGAAACAATTAAAAGTCTGGATGGGACTGTGCAGATGAGTGGTAGAATCTCCTTTGTTGTAAACAAGACAGGGCCCTGGGTAGCCTAATAAGCAGAGGCCCTGCTTTCAGCATAAGGCCAGACAAGAGGTCCCTTCCGGATGAGACTTGGTAAGCTCACTTGAGTTACATGAAAAACATAGATGACTTCTCCCATACACAGGTAATTCTTACTTATTTCCATTGCCAAAGACAAGCATATCCCTATATTTCTTTCTGTACAGTTCCCTTAATTATCTTTTTTTTTTAAGGTTAACTGAGCAAAGACCTTTGTTCCTTTTCAAAGGACAGATGAATTTAGCTTTCTAAGATCCAAAGGAATAGTTTTCCAGCATTAGTCAGGCCACATTCCTTTGAGTTCACTGTGGTTATTTGTTTGCTGTGGGATGGAGACACAATTTCCTATGCATTTTGCCCTAAAAGAGGTTTTAATATAAAGAGCACTTTTCTATCCCAAATGAGGTTTTAAAAAATGTTACTTCAACCATTTGTTTGAAACAATAGCCCAAGCAAATTCTCCGAAAGCTTTCACATATTGTAATGTTAATTGTAATGTTTGGTTTCAGCTTTGACTTTGACATCTTGCCTTTATTACCTCTTTTTCTAGCATGTCCTCACCTTTCTTCATAGGAAATGAAAACTTGATTTTGAAGCAACAAATTTCTATAAGTGATTTCAGCTACCTTGGTGTAAACCGGGAGAACTGGCAAAGCTGATCCTCTTTTGTGAATTTTCAGGCATCAGACAATACTATTTTTCAATGTTAGACCAAGCTGCTTTTCAGGAATATTCACAAGCCACTGAACTACAGACACTAAGAAGAGTAATGAGCAGAAGTTCAGTGTATGTTAGCAAGATACAACAGTTGTTTCTTTTAATGCTCCTGTGCAGCCCTTACTGGCCAGGAGCACTGCATCCCACATTTGAGCCTTTGTTTATAAAGGAAGACTGTGCCCTTTGGAAGAAGGAAAGTGTTGAGTGTTGAAACAGGCAATCTACACACTCAAAGTTGAGCACTAATGAAGTTACCTAGCCTCAGAGGAAGAGAGTGGATGCTCCATCTTCCTCTGTCAAGCCAACGTTTCTATGAGCTCTTAAATTCTGTACTTAGTGTTGATATGCATCTTTGTAAAAGTGATATTTTTTCTCCTGAGCCAAGCATATTCATCAATCCCATGAGCTGCATTTTAAGCAGTTAGAGATTTGAATGCTTTAAAGGGTTTTAATGAGTTCTTGAATAAACAGAATCCAAACTGAGCTCTTACTTATAAAGTAGTAGCTATACTAACTATGCAACCTTATTAATTTAAGTGAACTCACATATTTATAAATCAGGTGAAATTTGGTCCATGTGCTATAAAGACTAGTTGTTTAGTTGTGATATTCATAAAGGTCAATCCAGCTGCTAAAAGCAAATCCTGGTACAAAAGATTTACAGTCATAAATTGTGCATGCTTAAACATTTTCAGAGTCCTAAACAGGAGGGGAAGGAAGGGGAGGGGAGGGGAGGGGAGGGGAGGGGAGGTCGAAGGAAAATCTGAAGAAATAAGCTATTAATTTAGGAAAAAAAAAAACAAACAAAAGAATCAAACACAATTTCCATAGGCTTTTCATGCATCATGGGGATTAGTGAGAAACTTAATTGTCAGTATACTGCCTTTGAGAGCTTTGCCAGATCCCATATCTTTGACTGTTCTGATTTTTTTCTAGCTGGTGTCCCTGCCTGAGTTTCTCATGCAGCTAATTCCTGGACTAAATCAAAAGAAGAAAGCCTAATTGTAATGCCCTAGAGTCTTTGCAAGGGATTTTCACACTGGAACAAACTCGAAACTATTTTAATATTGAAGAAAAGCAATTAACTTTGTCAGTAATTTTTTTCACTTGTATGTTTGGTATTATTTCAGCTGTGATTTTAAATGAGTTCTCTGCACCTCACTTTGCTTCCTACTTGATTTGCCAATGAAATCTGACCTCAGTGTTAGTCACATCACAGTCTTGTGTAGAAACTAACTACTAGCTGAACCTACATAAGTCTGATGGAATGTGATACTCAGCCACTTTGCTACTCACTTGGTCAATAAACTGTAATCTCCTTTGAGGCTGCAGACAAATTGAATGATTCTGTAAAAAACTAGAAAAACTAGTTGGTTTCGACATAATATCTGTGCATTACAGCACAGGGCTATGGGCTCCTGCAGGACTAGCAAGTCTATTCTGTGTGCACCATGACCTGAGAGGCATACTGAACCTCCATGAATGCTAATGAGAAGGAAATACAATTCCTTACACATCCCAGACTTTAGTGTGTGCCTTCATCTCTGCTGCTGGCTGCTGGTGAGGAACATGGTTCTGTGTCACCCCTCGAAAAAGCAGGCTGTCAGGATACAGCTAGGAGACTCGAGTCATTACAGTCTAAGATAATGAGACACTTCTAGCTTGAGCCTCTGGCACAGTCCAGTAGAAGGGCACCTGTGGGTACTTCAGACATGACAAAAATCATAGTATTGCTTGGATTGGGTTGGAGGAGATCGTAAAGATCATCTAGTTCCAATCCTCCTGCCACAGACAGGGAGACCTTGCACTGGACCAGGTTGCTCAAAGCCCCATCCAACATGTCCTCGAACACTTCCAGGAATGGGGCAACCACAAGTTCTCTGGGCAACATGTTCCAGTGCCTCACCACCCTCACAGCCCAGAATTCCTCCTAATATCTAATCTAAATCTACCTTCTTTCAGTTTAAAATCATTCTCCCTTGTCCTGTCACTACATGCCCTTGTAAATAGCCTCTCTCCATGTTTCTCATAGGCTCCCTTCAGGTACTCGAAGGCTGCAATTAGGTCACCTTCAAGCCTTCTCTTTTCCAGATAGAACAAACCCAATTTTCTTAGCCTTTCCTCATAGGAGAGGTGCTCCATCCCTCTAATCACCTTCATGGTCCTGCTCTGGCTAATGTCCGACAGGCTGATGTCCTTCCTGTGCTGAGGGCCCCAGAGCTGGCTGCAGCCCTGCAGGTGGGGTCTCACCAGAGGAGGGTAGAGGGGCAGAATCACCTCCCTCAACCTGCTGGCCATGCTGCTTTGGATACAGCCCATGATATGACTGGCTTTCTGGGATGCAAGTGCACATTGCTGGCTCATGTCAAGCCTCTCATCCACCAGCCCAAGTTTTGTGTTTGCCATTTGCCTTCTGTTTTCAGTCTTGAAGGCACAGCAGCCTTCCTCCTTTAAAGAGGTTCCTCGTAGCTGGAAAGGCTGAAACTGTCTTCCAAGAAAGATCTTGGCCACCTGTCCTTTCCCATATTTCCTTCTCAGAGAAAAATGGCTGCTTGGGAGAGAGCTGATGGATTGACTGCTGCAAATCCTGTTTCTCATAACCCTCACAGCCCAGAGCAGGAGGCAGACAATGAATCCTTTACCATCCAGCAGCTTTTTGGTAGACGTGTGCAGACATTGCTGTTCTCAACTCAAAAAATAAGTTGTGCATTGAGGTCTGTACTCCATCCTACTTCTGTAGGAAGCATTTCCCTCATAATGGATGAACTATTTCTTTATAATTAAACTGAGCCCAGGAACAACTTGGTTTACTGTCTGCCATCTTCCTATTCAAGGAGCAGCAAGGCAAGGGCAGGCAATGGTTGTGTGGAAAAGAAGCTAAAGAGTATCTTTATCAAATTCAAGCATTGCAAACATGCCTTGGTGGAGGAAGGGGATATTTTAACTTAACACACACCTTAAGAACCCAGAGGCACAAGAGGAGGGACATGCCTCTGGGTGGAGATTCTTTTGGTTAGGGACATGCATTGGACAATGGCCTTGTTTAAACATTGGATCTCACCTGAAAGAGTTGTGGAAGCATCCCAGCAGCTGCAGGGGTCAGAGCGGATGTCCTGGAGCTGGGTTAGCCTAAAGTTTTCTTTCTGTGCATCTGTCTGGAAATGTAGCAGCTCCACCACTGGTTTTTGAACCAGAAAGTCAAGTCTGTCTTTTCTTTTACCTTCATTTTTCTCCGGTGATCAGAGTGATTTTAGGACAATCAGCAAAATACAGATACTCCATTTCCCAATGAAACAATAAGCCATAAAACAAGATTACTGGAACATTTTTGCAATTCCCAATACGCCCCTGAAGACTTGGGGAGTAACTGAGTGCTTCCATACTAAACAGTAGGGACCACTTTGAATGCTGGTCATTCAGGGCACCAGCCAAGAGGGATGTATGTCCTCTAGGGATCAGTGTTAGCCAGTGTTTCTGGAATGTGCCACACCGGGATGGGAGGACGTTCGGGCCTCCCACATGTTTGAAACAAGAGACAAGAGGGAATATGATTTTCCAAGGCTGAAAGAGCACCACTTCAAAGCAAAGGCTAAACAATTGATGCTCCCATCTAGTGGTGAATCTGTACCCAATAGCTTAGACATCGGACATCAGCCTGAGCCTCCCAGGGAATATGGAGTTGGATGGACCATGCCACAGGACAGTGCCACTCCTGGTAACTTCTGTAGGGCTTTACAGTCTGTGATAGATTACCAGGCACATTCGAAAGCTCATGAGAAACCAACTAATAATGTCAATTAAAACTACAGCATCCGTAGTAATAAATAAAAAGATAACATCAGGATCAAGGGTACTTTTAGGGTAAGGGAAGTGTGAAATAGCATTCTCAAAATTTTTAAAGTAACTTTCAGTGAGATATAGGTGCCCATATTATCTTGGCTTTGTTTCCTGAAGCATGAAGACCTCCATCAAAATGTTACCCAAAGTTAGTAATTACTTGTTACCCTGATTACCATATAATTAATATGCTAATGTTTTAATATGTTGCTGAATTTATAATTATTGGCCAGAACAATATCATGCTTTTGTTTCTTTCTTTCTTTTTCAGTCTATATCTGAAAGCTTACAGTAAGATGCGAACAATTACCATATGCTCAGTTTGTGACATTAGTAGGAGTCACCCCATGACACTATTGTAAATCATTTTATGAGGTCTGCTCAGTTCTTTCTAGTACACTTATTTTTACTCATTATGCTTGGAAGCTGAGCAGATCAGCAGGAAAATGGTGTTGTTCTTCTCACTGGATCTTGGTTTTAAAGGCACAGCTGCTGCCTACAGGATATCCCCAGAAACAAAATTCATTAATGATGCTGAGTGTACTTGGTCACAAGAATGTGCTGAACAATTGGTAAGGAAATTTATAGTATATTCTCTTGCTATACTGTAATTGTTACTGCTCTGTTTTGACTTCACTGCCCTTCTTTACGATACCTACGTATAACAAAGCAAATAGCAAAATCGGTCTTGTATATGCACTTTCCAACAACACATTTTACAGCAGCTTGCGCTGCCAATAATCTC
The DNA here is from genome assembly GCA_013399855.1 of Oxyruncus cristatus. Lineage (NCBI taxonomy): Eukaryota > Metazoa > Chordata > Aves > Passeriformes > Cotingidae > Oxyruncus > Oxyruncus cristatus. The sequence goes on from VXAY01005478.1 coordinate 93,707, forward strand.
CATTTTACAGAGTCATAATTTCCAAATCTCAGTCTAGGGCAATTTATGGTAAGGCTTAACATAAACCAAAGGGCAGGACACTCCTTGAGAGGACAGAATACTCTGGAGGCCATGCTGACTGTAGGTAAAGGGCAGAAAGGCAGCTCTTCTGACAAGCAATAGGACTTCAAGCAACAGACAAAGCTTGGCTTGCACTTCACTGGAGGTCACAATAAAGAAGGAGCTGCACATTTTTTTTGTTAACCTGAGTAGAAAAAAGAGGGAGGAACATGGATAGTGCTTGGCTAGATGTTAGCTGAATATCTAAACAGTTCTCTCCAAAAAGCTATTCCAGTATTGTCAAGCCATGAATTTAATGACTTGGTACAAGATCCAAAGTGAACCCACAGAATGGTTTATGACAGATTTACTAACGAAGGATTCTGTGTTTATTTATAGGGATGAAATTAATCTAATACTCGGCAATATTTGAGAAAAATTCAATAAGAATTAATTCAAGTTGACTGAAATGAAGCAAAAAATACTGCTAAAACTATTGGGATAATGCAAGTACTGATAAAATCCATTTCACAATCAAAACATAATTGTCAGTGTTTGCATCTTATGTGGAGGTTATACAGCTGTAAATGAAGGGAAAGTCTGTGGCAAATGAATGAGAACCCACAAACTCAGCGTGTGGCTGTCACAGGAAATTATGTTTCCAGAGTAAAAGAAAAATCATTCTTCAAAATGAGAGCAATGCAAAAAAAATGCATAGGTAGCAAAGAAACCAGAGATGCTGCCTTAGAGAATAAGAAAGTTAAGGAAAGTAAAGACCACATCAGAACCAACGCCACCTTGTCAGTAAGGGACTATTTAAGCTTGTCCATAAGCACACTTCATGCACAAGCACATATGGACCCAATTATTCAGGCTGTATGAAATTGCCATTCTTGTACTAAAATCCTGAGAACTTCAGCTGCCGGGGTACAACATGACACAAATCTGCATCATGCTCCAGACACCTAAGAAAGGAACAAGTGTTATAATCAGAGTAAAATGTTTTCATACTATTATTTCAGTTTAAGGTAACCTTAAAAAATTGGTACCAAGATGTACTACTGTTACATTTTCAACTTAAAAAATATTAGAGATTGCAAGTTATCTTACCAAGTTTTTACCTTACTTTTCAGAAGTCTTGGTAACACTCAGATCTGTTGACAATTGCATTCCAGGGGGATGCTGGCAGGAATCCACCTTCATCAAATGATGTAAATAATAAAAATTCAGATGGATGCATCCCAGCAACGCCTTGTGGCTCTGTTACTGCAGGTAGGGCAGTGGCTGGGTTATGTATGCAGCATTTCCACCTCTACAGTAATAACATACACACAGATTGTAAAAATAGATATATGCAGTTGTGTTCAGCTGAGGGTTTCCATCAATATGTGTGTGGGAGAAAAGTGATTGTGGAATCTCATCATACGTAACCCCTGCTGGCTTTCTTGCAAAACCATCTGAAAAACACAATCTATAAATATTTTTATTCCTATTTGAATAATGTGGTTTGTCATTAAACACCATGGCTCTAAAATAAATACTCTCAGAAATTTTTAATTTTACATTTAAACTAATTTTAATTTAAACTAATCTTATTATTATTTTACCACTGTTAGGAATGGGGAGGAGGTAGGGGATCCAGAGGGGATGTTACAATAAAAATATTTTGATTTATTTTAGCACAACATTGGTATTGCTGGTGAAAGAGAATTGTCAGTAAATAAAGTGACCTTGAAACCACCAATTGTGTGAGGCATTAACAAGAGGGAAGACATGACAAAAATGACAGAGCATTTTCACTTCTCCTGCATTCCCCTGTCAAAGATGAAGTACAGAAAAGCATAGCATCTGTGCTAAGGAAATATCTATAAGCATTAATTAATTATAATGCTAGTCCTCTGTGTGCTGGATGTGGTGTCACTCTCTCACAAACACTTTACTCGTTCCACTATCAACAACTCAATTGTTTGAGATGCTTCTTGGCAGGTGTATATGATGTGTTCTTTCAACAGCTCCTTTTGTGATGAAATATTCTCAATGGCTTAATGCATATTCCCATATGCCACAGACATGTGAAGAGCCCAGTCACATCCCCAGTTCAAAAACCCCTCAGCAACATTCAAGCTGATAATATAGCAAGAGCCAGGCACAATGACAAGTAAATTTGTGACTTATCTATTGAGGCCAAACAAACCACTCAAAAGCATACCATAACCTAAGTGGGTTGAAGTCTATCCTTGCCTCATCGTCTGGCTTTAGCATAAAGAGTGTGAGGAGTTAGAGAGTGGGAGCACTTGGAAAAGAGCAGAGCAGCGTGACTTGGAATCTCCTCTCTAGCCAGTGTGGATGTGGGAGAGAGCACACACTTGGCACAGGTTGGCAGGCTCTGAGACAGCACCACCTGCTAACAACAGTAACTACTAAGATCAACAGGGGAACACTGCACTCTATTTTATCCCTTTTGCCAGAAAAAAAAAGTCTCTATGCTTTCAGGGTTTTCCGTGGTTCAGGTGAGATCTTTACTTCTGAAAAGATTTTCCTGTTCCTTTGTCCTGTTGCAGATGAACATAAGTGTTAAAATGAGGGCTCATCAGGTACCTAAACCAAATCACAACCAGATGTGTATATGTCAATACACAACTACTGATCTTGCAACTCCATCCTTGGAACCTCAATTCATGTGTTTTGTTTGCAAAAAAACCCAAAACAAACAAACAAAAAAACCCCAACTTCCCATACCTAGTGTAAAAAAAAAAAGGAAAAAAAGATGTCATCATGAGTGTTGACACCTTGAGTGTATATCTGGTGTTCAAACACCAGGTTTTACAGCTGACTTCCACTAAAGTGGTGGCAGTGCACAATACTGGGAGATGGAGTGCCCTTCATTGTTTAACACTCATACCTCATTAAAATCCTACCCTTCCCCATCCACTGCTAAAGACCAAACTGCTCCCGTTGTACAAAACAAACTGTAACTGAGAAATCTGGCTACAGGTATTCAGGAAATTCCCTGCCAAAGCTTGTTCTATTTATCCACAGTGCAATGTATATGCTTTACAGATGTGGAATATAATTAATGGGGAATATTACCTGTCTCCACTTTTAAAGCTGTTGTTTCAAGATGATGTCACATACAGACAATAATCCCTGGCTAAATTAAACTCCCACAGCAGCAGGGAGGAAAGAAATTTAGGGCTATTTGCTACACAAGCCCAGATGCCATTGCTTAATTTTGCAGTAAAAATGATGTACAGGTAGGCTAGCCTGTGCTCAGACCCTTATCTTATTTTCAGTTCTTTTCTACCCTTATTTTCCTATATTATGGGGCAGTCAGACCAAAAACATGCTGTTGTTAGAGCCATGTACAATCTGTTCTCTCCGCTTTGTGAATGCTTTGTTTATAAGGCTGTTTGTCAGATAGACAGAGGACAAATAGGAGAAGCCCATTTTGTATTGCTAAAACTAAATTCAGATCTGATAGAGACACACAAAAATGGTGCCAGAGTCCTTCCAGTTAGATGTTTCATCATGCCTCTGCATTTGATCCTGCCTCTATAGAAAATAATAGCGAATACCCATTGATCCAAAGGTTAGAGAGCAGGGCTTAACTTCAAAACACCTGCTGAACTGCTCTCTGGTGAGTGCTGACATTTCTGACTCTCCAACCCTTCATTAGGATGGTATGCTGTAAGAGACTTTGCTTTTTAAAGGGTTTGCTGACTTGTTTCATACTTAATAAACTTGCTGTGCAATCATGATGTTCCTGCTGCTAAGGGAGATAGCCCATGGATGATATACACCCCCAGGAATTCCCATCAGGAAGTGTAGATGTTCCATTATAATGCAGGTATATATATTTACAACTACTTCCATCCTGTTTGACATTTACTAGGCTTCTCTGTTTGTAATCCAACAGGATTTATGTGCTTCTACACTATTGAAATCTCAGTATGCTCCTGCATCATCTCTGGCGCCAGGTACTTGGGCACATTTCCTTGGTCCTACAAATGCACCTTGGTCTTACACAGGTGCATGCCTTCACTGATACCAGGATTTCACAGAACATAAAGTTAACTTTTCCTAAACTCTACCTGCTGTAGTTTTACTTAGGTTTTATGATTTTCTTCTTCTGGAACCAGGTGATAGTTGGTCATTGGTGGAGTTAAGGGAAACAGTAACTCTTTACACTAGCAAATACAACAAAGATATAGATCTAGATGGAATAGGACTATAAATTCAAACTCACATTCACCATTCTCTTTCTGTGCCATGCTGAAGTGTTCTTTATCTTTAGATCAAAACCTAACCTTCCCTTCCCTTCCCTCCCTTCCCGTCCCCTCCTCTCCCCTCCCCTCCCCTCCCCTCTTGTTTTTTTTTTTTTTCTCTTTCTCGAAATGACTGATGAATGATTGTAACCTTAGCTAGTCTTCCCACTATCTTGACCTGTTCAGACCTTGGTAACAGATTTAAGTAATTGTCCAGTTATTTAAGGTATAGGAGCCAGTTATTAGTCCAAGAGGATTTCCATGTAATGGAGAAACACAGATGTTCAGCAGTTTCCCCTCATTAGGTGTGTGTCACTGCTCTTTTAGTTTTTCTCTGGTGGGCAGATGGGCCAAATGTTCCAAGAGCTGCAATGTGATATAGATATGTATTCACAGTCCCTGATGAGAAACAGAAAAAACTTTATATGGAGGCCCCAAATTGATGCCATTGTTAGTTGCAAATTTCCCAGATGTTATGATTCAAATGTTTTCATGATGTAGGGGAAAACAGCTCTTTCCCTGCAGTCAGAGGAACTCAAGGCTTTCCAGTTATGGTCACACACTCAGACTTATTAGCACAAAATTTAATTTGAGTTAATCAGACTGAGGTGGGTAGAGCGCGAAATTAACTTGACTTTCATTTTGCCTCATACAGCAAACCAACTTGGTGAAATCGCTGTAGAAATCTCAGCTGTGAATGATGGATGAGCTGAAAAAAAACCCAGAGAATAAACATGGTTGTGTAATCAGCCCTGCACTAAAAGGGACACAATATTCAATTCACTTGTTTGGAGAAATGCTTTACTTCTCAGGCAAATCAAAGCACGAATGCCCTTTTTTTACCTCTGAAGCTGAGAACAGAGTTTGGACCCAAGTAAATGTCTTTAGCATCTTCTCTGTTTTGAGAGATATATATGCTCTGTCAGTCTATCTTGCCAACAATTTTTCAAACTGCTATTTTTGCCAGAAAATTACAATTTAATGAATATAGAAACACATCAGTTTCAATGAAATTTCCATTTGCAGCTCAAGACTCTTGTGCAAAATCCAGAGAGAAAGAGAAACATTTACTAGAGACAAGCCAGAAGCCACAGGGTGCCCAACTGGGATATGGGTTTCAAGTATCTGCTCCTCGTGAGGAAGAGCAACCATTTCCTTATAAATATCAGGAAAAATAAAACAATGCTTCTCAAACATTGACCTCAAACTTTTCAGTAAGATTTTAAAAACTTGATCCACCTCTTGTCATAAGAACAGATATTTCTGTCTTGGAGCGAACTGCAAATTTGAGAAGGGTACTGCCACAGGAAGAAAGCTGCAGAAAATTTTGGAACATAAAAGGGGCAGGTTTGGATGGGGGGATGGAAAGAGAGAGAAAGGCATCCATTTCCTTCAACAAGAGCATAGAAAACAGAGACGGTAAAGTTCACATCTGTGCAGGAAGACCTGAGTAAGACAGGGACTTAGGCAACTTCAGCTGGAGCAAGAGAATCAGGAAAAGGGACACATGCTTACAGCAGTGGTGACAGGTGTTCAAATGCCACCTACCTCCTGACAACAGGACAATCCTTCTCCTGTTTATACCTGCTGGTATATATAGGAGCAAAATGTTCCCTCACAAAATTGTCTTAATTTTGGATTTTTTTCAGGGAAAGAGTAAATTTTATCACCAAATGGGAAGCAGTGCTTCCTGTTCACTATCTTTAAACTGTGAAATGTGCTGAAAAATAAAGACTTTAATTAAAGTTGTCTTCTCAATGACTATTCCTTGCAGAAAAGTGACACCATTTCAAAAACACGTTTTTTCTCATATGTCTCTTATTTACTTTCTCATTTTTTATATAACAACTTCTATTAAACCAACTTCAGCAACATATTTAACATCTTTGCAAAAGTAACTGCAACACATTCAAGAGTCTTTCAAAGTAGAATAAAATTCTATGGTATATTTGGTGTCTCCAAAAAGGTGCAGAACACAAAATCAACCAGCCTAAGAATTGTTTTCCCATATTGACATCAGAACTTCTGCCTTTATTATTTAAACAAACCAGGTAATGTTTACGCTGTAAAGTTCTAAACTGAAAATACCAAAACAAGATAGGAACAGGTTTATCCAACTCTTCCTATTAACAGTGGAGGGAAAAAACTGCTGACTGACTTTGTGATACCATTTGGCTAAACCTCCCCATACTTCAATTGCAATTTCAACTATCTTTAAAAAAATTAAAAAATGTATCTGCATATTTGAAGTATGATACATTGCCTGTATGTATGCAAACTGCCATTAAACCACAGCACTGTTCATATTTCTTTACTTGTCATAAAGCATTTGGAAAGTATGCACGATGAGAGCAGCTTTGCTGCACTGATCTATCTGCACTCCCCTGCAGAGGAGATGGAGCCGTGGGTTTTTTTCTGCTCTAGGTGCAGTAGCGGGAAGCCAGGCAGCATTTTCCAGGACAGATACAAAGTTACATGAAGTAGTGTACTAGCAATAAACAGCGCTGGATAAGGAATAACCAGCAACCAAGTTACTCCTGGGAACACTCCCTTGCATTTTAAATCAAGAAGAAAATGATGACCCATTTTCAAGGAAATGAAGTCATTCCTGTCAGAAAACTAGCTTTCTTCTGCAGTTCCTAACCAGGTGAAACCAGTGTATGTGACTTCTGCAAAGCTGCAATCCTGCTTCAGGCTATGACTCCTACCATCAAGAACGTTGCACATGACATTGAACAGCAAATGTTTTTGGCCAGACAAAACTATGAGGGACACTTGAAGTAGGAGAAAGAGCTAAGGATGAATTTTGGAGAGCTTTCCCATCAAATGGTATCAGGGCGCTCTTTTTTGACTTTTTGGTTATAAACCCTTAATCTACAGAGGTGAAGGTTGGTTGTGGTGATCAGCCTTCCAGATGGAAGGATCTTCTAGATCCCTTCAGGTACAGGGGCCCTACATCAGACTTCCACAGTAGTCAGTGGAAGGCCAGAGGAGGGGAAGAGACAGCAAAACAGGAGATGCCTCTTCTCATCCATGAAGGTACACACTTAGCTGTGGTGCCACATGCTGCCTAGACTGAAGAGATTAATCCTGGCCTTGCACGCTGCCCTGGCATTGCTCTCTGCATAGGCTGGGCTGCTTCTGAGCCAGCATGTGCTGCACTGGGCAGGCTGGGCAGAACAGGCTCTCTGCCTGCAAACGTTTCAGGGGGTGAATATGTATTTGTCTCCCTGCTGATAACACCATTCTGGCAAATATGTATTTCTTCTTTGGAAGGAAGTATCCAACCATACATTGAGAAAACTGTCATGCCAAAGCCAATTTTTTCTCCATTCTCCCATCTTGATGATTCAGCAGATGAGGCACTTTTTTTTTTCTTCAAAATCCTGCCACATAAACCTCTGTTTATTTCAGTTAACCTTTTCAACCAAAGAGCCAGCTCACTGCAGCTCATCAGTAATGCTTCCATATATCACAACTGTGCAGAGTGGCAGAGATTAATTCAAAGCAATTTGTGTATAAAATTTGCTCCAAAACTCATCTATCTCTAGAAGTTTATTTACATATCAGAATATTCAGGTTTTGAATCCCAGTGAAGTCTGGCACTGACTGATTTTTAATAAAAATTCCCCAAAAGCTGTGAATTACTTAAGCATCTTCAACTTATGTTAGAATTTGACACGCAATCGAGGCACCTAGCACCCAATGAGTGATGCTAGTAATATACAACAGTGGGCAAAATGGACAGAAACTTCCAGTACTTCAGCGGGAAAGTGGATGAGAATATTTTTCAAGTTCACCAAAGCAGCCAGCTCTTAGGAATGTTTTACTGCCCATGTCCTTAGGGTGTTAGTCTTCCGCTTGTGCAGGCTTGGTGATCTTGTTAATGCAAAGAACTCAGATTTATGATGTTTGTGACTTTACTGTGTGACTCTGCCTATAATGCTTGTGCAGTGCCATGAAAACACTGGCTGGAGGACGACTGCTGAGGTCAGTGGGATGGAGCACCAGACGGAACAGAAAGGAGCTCCCAGGCCTGCTCATGTTGAAGTCCTGACCCTGTTACTCACGTGTTTTACAAATGCAGCTGAAGACCACCCTTTTTCACAGCTTGAGGATGACTTCTGCAGTAATATGACAACTGGCAGAAAAATCCGAGAGGAAGTAGGTCCTGTACCTTTGTCTTCTCCTTGCAGCACTTTACTGTTTCCCACAAATCTGAATTCTTGCAAAGGATCATGAGGAGACTTGCATGTGCAAGTACAATGGACAGGTGACCTGGGTGTGGTTCAAAGTTCATGCTATAGATGTGGAAGTCCATGCTTCCTTCCTAAGGCAAATATTAGGGAGAGGAAAGCCAAAAATAGGCTGTGACTCTGCTTATCAGGTTCCACATTTAAGATAGCACTGAAGGATAAGAATCACTTATCATACAGGTCAGATAAGCAGTAAATCAGCACTTTCCTGCAAGACCAGAGAAAACTAGAAAGAAATTGTGTCCATTATATCTTTGAGTCCCAGTGCTGCTTCAGAGGCAGTATAGCTCACACTTGGTGCACACTCTGGATTCATAATTCATTTTGTTTCCTACTGCACCTTGCCAAGACACAACGAACACTAGACAGCAACTGGGCTGGCTCTTCAGACACACATGGAACAGGACACACACAGAATTCTTTCTGAGATTATCTATGCCATGCTGGCCAACCTTTTTCTCTTCTTTTTTACCCTGTCAGTTCTGTGCAAGCAAAAAGAGTCCTTGGAAAAGCTTTGTACACACACACACACCAGTACCCGTCAGCCAGGATGCAGCAAGCCCTGTGAGCCCAGCCAAATCTACACAGGCATCTGAAACTAAACCACCTCACCACTGAATCCAGGAGAATTTTGTCAAGATGTATCTGAAGGGAAAAGACACATCTGGCTTTGGAGAGGAGGCAACTCTGCCAATCATCTGCCATGAGAAGGTATGAGAAAAAGAAACCAGGCCATTCCCTCTCCTAAGGGGGAGAGCTATTAATTGAGGTCTATAGGCTCCGATCCTAAATCCACATCAGCAGCTGAACAACTGCAACACTGAAATGCATCTGATGTCTGCAGAACTAACAACAGCATCTCCAGCTTAAATAAAAGCTTTAATAAAGCTTATTAAAAATCTACTTGATGACTAGAAACAAAAGGCAGGTCAGCACTAACGAGAATCATGGCAGGTGATAACTGCAGGTCCCTTTGGATCCAGGAGGGCAGGAACACCCAGCCAAAAGAGCCGTACCCAGAGGCAGCCCCACTGAAGAGCCAGAATATTCGCTGCCTCATGAGGTGCTGAAGGCACCAAGCTGAAGCAGTCTCCTTCCTTCCCTGCCCCAAGCAGGGAAAGCACACTTCCCCAAACTGTTTGAGGGTTTGCAGAAAGACAGTGGTAATCCACCTAACATGTCCCCTTCAGGAGTAATAGCAGAAAAATATCTCAGGGAACCATAAGTAGTGGGAGATGTACAATTTGCGGGTAACCTATGCTTATTCATGCATGTAAGCTCAATAGCACTTCTTTTGTCCAAAACCAAAATAGTTCTGAAATAAAATTGCAACTACTTGGATGAAATTCAGCATTGGTAAAGTCAATGGAAAAATTCCCCTTTCCATCAGTGGAACCACATTAGCCAAGAATATATTTTGAAAAGGTTAAATAAGCTTGTTCTTGGGCTTTAAGGATCTTTGTGTGCTGTACCTGCCAGTTTAAATGATGACTACAAAGATCCATTATAAAACTTTTTCCAGGAGGGGCGAGAGCTTTCCCTGTGTCACCATCTTTAATATACTGTGACTCTTGCTCATAGTAAATAAGGTTATTTATCCCCTTTATTTATATGCACTGCTCTAACACAGTAACAAACCAAAGTGATAGATGCATCTATATCAGTCGTCAAATTCAATAACAAAGCAACAGCTACTGTGTGTAACTTTACCCTATTGCTATCAATTTATATAAAAGATAAATTCTTCAAGCTGTGAATGTGTGAAAGTAAATTCTCTACCGTTCTGGGCTCACCAGCAATTACTTTGTCCTCTGATCTCAAATCTTTCCCCAGGCTGCTCTCACATGATGGGGGCCTAATGCTGATCTCACAGACCCTATCCCAATTCACTTTCTGGCTTCCAGAGAAGCTGTTCTTTATTACTCTGCTGAAATTGAAGGCAGAATCAGGCCAACGGTTGGAAATAAACAGGATGCAGAGTCCTTCCATTATGGAGTTCAGAGTCTAAGCCAAAAGCAGAATGCAAGAGGCTGAAGCAAACCTTATTGGATTGCAGACTAACTCCTCCTGCCTTCTGCAGATAAATTTTGCATTTAGATGTGTTGGGGAGACTCCCACTGCAGTCAATAAAAATTGTGCTCAACCAACGTTATTTGTCACCAGTCCAGCTGCCCATTCTGTAAGTGCTTTGCTGAAAAAAAGAGAAGTCTTCAGGTGACAAGCTTTCCTGATACTGTGTTTAAACTATGTCAGATTCCCACCTAGAACATATTAGTGTTACCAGCTTCCCCGTAATATTCACTTAATTTATGCTATTCATTTACATTCTATTCCAAATTGAAGTTCTATTTCACCGGTATATTAAAATAAGCCTACTAAAGAACAGCACATTTTAAAATAGTAACAGATGGGTATGTCTGTAGAGTTGTACAGATTTAGATTCTTACCTTAAATTTAATTAAATAATTCTTAAAAATTGAATTACAAGTATCCACCTTTCACTTTGCTTCTTAAAACACGTGCTTATTGTATGAGCCAGTGTGCAATATAATATAATATCATTTTATAGACAACAAGTCTGGGCAAAAAAAAAATACTGGGAAAATATCCATCCCTTAATTGCTAATTATGTTTATAAATCTAGATTTTTGAATGAATACTATACAGGACTACCCCTCAAGAAGCAGTGTTCCCATAGAACCAATTTGTGGATATATCTACCTCACAGCGCCTCTCAACAGAATTTTTGTTGTCTTCATGTATATAAGATAACCCATTTGCATCACATCATATCACACTGATAAACAAGGATTTTTACATTTTTGAAATTAGCTCTAGATTTGAAACTTATTTTCACAATGTCCTAGACCGAGGGGAAAATATGCTATTTTTATTCATTAATTGCTTTGCAATTCATGAAACTCCTCAATTAAAGGGAAGTAAGTAAGTGGATGAACTCTGGGATTTACAATCATTGTTTGCTTTTGGCATGAAGCGTTATCACAAAAATCAGTTTTTAAACTGTTAACCTATTCTTGATTGTGTTTTGTCTCTCACATCCTTGTGATGTTACCTCTTAATTTAGCAAATTGCACCTTTTTTCCTTTAGCTCTAATGGCTTTTATTTCGACACTTGTTTCACAGCTTTGAAGGCGTGCCTTTCGCAGGCATGCTGTTCCGATCATCTTACACTTTACAAATATGGGCACAAAGAAGCTTCAGTCTCAGATGCATTTACACAGATGCTTATCTTAGAGCATAGATTCAGCACAAAAAAAGGTCATCTGTCATTACCCCAGTAATTTGTAAGCGAAGACTTACTTAGACTATTTGCAAAGTAAAACACTATTAAATTTGAAGAAAGAGTAAAATATGCTTTAAGGTACTCTTAGCCGTTCAGCAAGCTTAGAAAGGATAACAACGACTGCACCGCAAACATTTATCTTTTCCTGTGCCGCTGGACAGGCACTGGAAGCTCCACTGGAGCGATTAGTGCCGTGTGGGTCCGGCGGCGGGAGAGAGCATATACCGCAGCTCCGGTAGCATCTCTCTGATCTCTCCTTTCCTTTGTGATCGCTGATCCAACAGCGCTACATAACATTGTTTTTTCTACCCGCTTGATGAACGAGTTAATGTGTTTCTTCTCAGGAGACCTTTAAGCTTAAAATATTTCTTTAATTAACGGAGCCTAATCTTAAAAAGCAAAAGCCGGCTGCGGCGCTTCCACACTGCTTAGCTGCGGGAGTCCCGCTGCCCCGGCTCACGGGGAAGGGTTGAATAGAGGACCATGCCTTCAACTTTCCGGACCGGCCACAGAGAACCCCAGCCGCCCGGCCGGCCCCGCCGGGGTCCCGATGCCGAAGCCCCGGGGCGCTCCCCGCGCTCGGCAGGCCAGAGACACAGGGACAAGGCGAGAAGGCTGCCGGCCCGGCCCCAGCCCACGCACCTCCCACCCTC